>JARJDS010043735.1:0-12126 GCA_030264155.1 Atheta pasadenae
AGACTGGTTATCGACTTTCGTCACCAAGGTCTAGTACACTTTCCTCCCTGGGTAATATAAATCACTAACCCCTAGAAAGCAGCTCCTAGCGTAACGTTAAAAATAGTTTTTGTTTTATTCTTTTTACTTGAGTTCTACTACTAGAACCATGAAAATAGAAGAAGGTACAGATCTGAGCAGTGAGCAAAATTTGTTTTCTGTTCAACGACGATTTATGAATATGGCGCTTGCATATTTTTGACGCATAAATCATACCCTCGCTTGTACCGTCTTCCCGGAAACTGTAAAAACTAGGCATAGGACGGAAGAGGGAAAGTTTAAGTCGATTTTATCCTTAGGGGCACATCGGAATATTTTGGTAGCTTTTGTTTTCCTGTAAAATGCATGGAACCGTCGAAACGTGCTTGGATTTTTATTACTATTAATTCGAAATCGGCATATCAAGTGGAAAGAAGCTTTCGGTAAACCTTAGTATAGGTTTGGTGGAAATATATATCGAGTTGGACGTTGCGAAGATATGCGTGTGAGTATTGCCCAGTGGAGTGTGTAATTAAATAAACGAATTTCCTATCTTCGCATACAAGTGGCTGCAGATAGCAAGAGTCACCAATGATCACTGGAACTCAACCAAAGCTTTTGCATCCATTTCAATGGTTTGTTGTGTTACTGTATCTTCAGTTGGCCTCAAGTCTAGACATGAAGTTCTTTGCATGAAGCGATGTCTTGGCCCTGACTGTCTCCACATGGCATAACGCGACATGGCCAAGGCCCTATGGCATAATTCAAAGGGAGTCGCGACTTGGCCGTGCTTGCGTGTCCCGAGGATAATTTATCCTCTCGCGTGATACAGTCAGACTTAGAGATAATACTTCGTCGTTTCAAGCGACCCTATACCTTATCTTCACAAGCAACTATACTACCATCGTGCCTCGTGGCGGCGTGTGGATATGAAATTCTCGGTTCCGCGTCGCGTACTAGAGGGTGGTTTGTGTGAGGGACAAAACTTTGTACTATAGGCAAGGCAAGCGAATTGTTATCAACCCCCTCGAGCCAAAACATCAAGACCCGATGTCGCCGTAATGTACATTTTTTAATTAAATTTTCTATTTTTACCCTCTTCAAAAAATGGTCGACACTGCCGGAACGCTATTTTAATATAGTAGGGATTTTTTGAGTATCAGAACAAAAAAACGTGTCACTTTTTGGTGAAACCATGATTAATTTGCGTCTTTTGCAACTGGTCAACATTTTCACTAATTGAATAAACGTTGGAACGTGCCTTTTGTCTCGCATGAAGAAGAGAAAATAAATAAAGACCAATCGGTCTTAATAAAATTAATAATACGAAAAGCTTTGCGTCGCCCTAACCAAACCTAATGCTCGATGCATCATTGTTAATTTAATTTCGAGTTAATAATACCCACATTGTTTTTCTTCACTCCTACTCAACTCTGCTGCAGTCATCCAACCACGGCCGTGATTTGTTTTAGTCACGTCATTGCTCAGTTTATACTTTGTCCCAATTTTATTTGTATGCCCCCATAAATTAAAAATGTCATTTATATAATAACTGGTTAGATTTTCGTCTTGGTCAATACGTTTCTATTGAATTAATGCCTGAAATGCAGCTGCATCACATTCACGACAATTTTACAGACGAACACTTTTATTCTAAAGAATTAGAGCTTAATATCCAGGTGTTGATAGGGATTTTAAGAATGTTTGAGGTGCTCTTTACACTTGAATAAATTTTATTCAGTAAAGATGCAAAAAACGGATTTAAATTGAATAAAGGTATGAAATTAACAAGTTCAGAAGGACACATCTAGCGCACATTTTTGAGGATCCTTTGAAATTAAACTTTTCAACGTGCTCAGGAAAGTAGTTTATGTTTGTTTACGTTTTCTTGGCTGTACATCCCGGAAAATTGTTTGAATATATGCGAAAGAAGCATTAAAAGCTTACATCCTTGTTGTCGTTGCTTGCAAGAAATATAAATCCGAACAAACGAGTATATATTGCGTGCATTTTTGTTCTGAACCCAATAAAAAGAGCGTGAGATATATAGGTATTTCAGTCGCATGAGCGCGTATTGATGTGCTTTACGCGTGTGTACTCTACGCAAACACGACGTAATAACAGTCGACAGTTTGCCAATGAATAAATTGTCCTTTCCCGCGCCCGCTTTTTACACAAATCCCAGCCTATCCTGCACTTACACATGAACGCCATTTGCAAATCCCAAACCCTCCCTTTCCCCTCAACGGATAACACCGGTTTTTGTGTGTTTGGCAAACACGACGCGACATTGCATTACTGAATACGTTCGACTATAACTAACAATGACCTCTAGTCTTTATTGAATTACATTTGCGTAGCATTTTAGTAAAAACTGATGACAAGAGCGCACATAGGCCAATTTCCGAATGTGATTTACGAGCGGCCATCATTAAAGCGCTGCGCGCCGAAAGATTTGCTTATACATTTCGCAATGTGCGAGTCGTGGCACGAAGATGGCGAAAATATAGCCTGCGATTTGTAATATCGAGCCATAATTCTTCGCGAAAGCGCTGAAAATGCGAAGTAACCGACCGCGACCGGCGCGCACTGCTCGCTTGGCCTATCATTAGTGCGGTTATAAAATACTAAACACTACCTGCCCGTAATCATTCCGCGTACTATAATTTCACTTTTATTTAATTTACGGACCAATGCTTGAACTCCAGCTTCAATGCACTTCACATATGTTCGTTCTTGGGCAGGATGGAAATGTCGAAATCACGATATGTCCAACCAAGTCTTAACGCTGACGCACTTTACGTTCATTTGTGTGTGAAATGTGTCTAATGATTGTCGGATTAGAAAAATTCGCTTTCGACAGTCCGACAACAAGTCGAGAGTGTTTTTAAGTAAGTAAGGTTTAAGCGGAAAGCACTTTTGGGATTTGTGTCGTCGATTGTGAGTACGATGGCGACCTTTTCATGTCATTCTCAAACGGCACAATGCACACCAAATCCAATTAAAGCGGTGCGTTGTCGAGAAAAATCATATCGTAATCAGCTTAATCTTCTCGCACCAAACAAGTCTCCGTAGTGTAGGGATTGAAAACGTGAACATGTAATTTCAATTAGGAAATCCGCTTATATGATGCATAAAGTGTGTTGCATCAAGTGTTGGGATAAGAAAAAGTTTAAGTTGCATAATATTTTCGTAAATCGATATTAAATCGTGCGTTAGCAAAAAAATACTTTCAGTTATCTTCAGTTGAGATGGGTTAAAGTGTGCTAGGAAAAGTTTATTTATTTTCTTAGCACAGCTGCCGACGACATCTTTGGAATGGGACGAGACAACAATGCGTTATCTCGGATTTTTTCTTCGTCGGGCAAGTCTAGCGAAAGCTTCGTGATCTTTTGTGCTGCCCATAAGTACTTTGTGCAACTTTTGCTGTCGATTGTCGAGGGCTACGTTTAGGTAAATAACATGGCTCGATACATAATAATGAACGGGTTTCATACACTTTACGGTCATCTTTGTTCGACCTCATTCGCAATTTCTGAATTTGACCCGTCGGGATTGACTTTGTTTCACATTGTTTGCTTCCCGTAATGAAGCGCTATTTATTAAGCGCGAGCGTTGGAAACACGATAACGACCAATTCCGTAGCTAATTCTGTGAAAATAGTTCCGAAACATAAATTCCGAATACTTCACGGTCTTTAGCTTTATTATATAAATCGTTTACTAAATATCTATTTTTTGTTTGTTTCAGTGCTGGGAGAATTGCGAACTGTTGCAATCCAACTTCCAAGTGTGGGGCGCCATGTGCGAGGAGCGCGAAATATGCGTAAGTATTTTCCCTATCTCTAGGAAACTGTGTTGGTGTGCATAATTCGCGAGGAAGTCGCAACGGCTAAGATTAATGGCTTTAATTTAATATTGTCTACTGTTCCGTTCCTTGCTTGCTATTCCTTGCTGTTCGCGAGCTGCTGGCGCTACACACAACTACTACTATAATTCCTCGTCGTATTCTATAGTTAGATAACTGTACATTCATTCGCTAGAGTTGTGTTTATTAACTCCAATTCAACGTTCCATTTAACAAAGAGCCAGCCTTGCTCCTAGCTAGTAGACTTCTCGCGCATCAGACAATAAAAGTTCATCATTGGAAATAGGGCGATTAACAATCAGCTACTCCTTCTGATAGACCTAGGGGAATCCCAGAATTGTAAAATCAGATTTCAATTCAATTTTCTAACTGTCAGCAAGTATTTAGAAGTTTGTAGCAATTTTTTTTGTGCTGACTAAGCATTTAATCAATCTGAGTGACACAGTCGCCGTCTAGCTTTTAGTTTGTACGCTGCAGACGCTTATAACTTTTTATGACACAGGTTCGAGGTTCCTAACGAGTTTTATTCTTTCTTACAGTTCCCTGGCTGTCAGGAAGCATGCCGTTTCCATGCTGAAGCTTCGACTCGCGCCCAACAAACGCAGCCGGTGATCCACACCAAGGGCGAAGGAGTGATAAGGGTGAATGGCGCGCTGGCAAAATGGCCCCGTCCTACTAGTGTCAGCCTGACGACGCCACTCGTATACGTTGTAATGAGGAAGAGCGCGTCAGGTCCATGGCGACAAATCATCCAAACCTTGGATTTGACCACCCGCGTTCCATCCAACTCTGAAGGTGCTATGTTAAGAGTATTAGTAGTAGACCCACAAGGTTTAGTGACTATCTACAGTCCTGATGAGGTGAGCGTTCGCGAAAACAAGAAACGCAAGAAGAGCATTAACACTGAAATCAAGGCCACAACCTCGAAAAGTGTTCTGAGCGATGTAGATGCCCCATGGGTCTTACGGGAAGTGTCTCTGATTCACCAGAAGGTTTTGGTCATTGGCGAGATTGCCTGGGAGCCTAAAACTATCAGGGGAGTGTACCTTGTGACCTGGGAAGTTGATGGCGGTGGCTTGAAGGGCAATCTATTCACTGACTCCACCTGCGTGACTTTGTCGCTTTGGCCTGATACGATTTATCACATTCAAGTTGAGCTAGTTTCGCATATGCCAGGCATTGAGAACTTAAAATCCGAAATGATGGATTTAGATACTGGTAGAGCGCAGAAAGTAAGCACTGAAAGTCAGGAAGATCTTAATATTATCCCTGGAGAGAATCGCGAAGATGTGGACTTTAACTCGCCGTTGTTATCTGTGCTGGTGAGTGCTGTGAAAGGCGAGAACACGAGGCACAAGTGGCATAATGCTGAGATCATTTTGGGCACGTGCACTGCCATTTTAATGTTCTCAATCCTGTTGGCGTTGATCTTCTGGCGATGCAGGCATCATTCCGGCAACGCAATTGACAACATGATCAGCGGATCGTCGTCCATTCGACGTCATAAATTGGTCGAGGATTTCACCGGATACTCAGGTAAATGTCGATTTAATAATATGCAATGTTTTACCAACATATAAAAATAAACATTCTTCGTTCCTGGCGCAAAACATAAACGCTTTAGTAGTATCTAACGGATTTTAGTTCGGAGTGATGCAAAACTTCCTTGCCAGCTCGGCTCATTGGCTCATGTCGGTGCATTTATGTCCTTCTCGTTATGCACCGCGTGCACGCAAGGCATAAACATGCACGTCGCGTGGCAAACAATAAACGACAGCGATCGTAATTATACGTAAATAGAGAAGCCATTCGTTCTGTCGGTGCTACTGAAATGCAAACTACTCATAGCGTAAACTAGGATCACCTTAAAAAAATATTAAATGATTCTAGTTCTTGCGTTCCAGTGAATGTTGATATAATCATAGCTTCCTTATTTCCTCAATAAATAGTAACATAATGATTTTACGATTGAATTTACTCATGAGTATCATTCTTTGTTTACAGGTTTCCAACCAATAATGACTGTCGTGGGTACAGTGAACGAACGAACACCCGATGCCAGCGAACTAACGACGCCGGCAGAGACGCCCGCGGAGGCATCATCGCACGTATGCCGATCGCACGACGTCGCCTTCTACGGCTTGCCAACTCAAGCAGCAAGCTGCGCGACATCGCCGTCGGACGCCGCCGACAGACAAGCGCAAAATGTTCAGGTGTGACGACATAGCAGCGACTGCATTAAGCTATCATCGGCCGCAAACGACGCCGTTTCCTCAACCGCCGCCGCCACGACGACTTTGATGACAACCACGTAAAACGCGCGCAGTGAATACAAATAAAGTTCCTAAGTTATTAAAGTATATTTAAAAAAACGCCAAACCAAGCAAATGGTTGAACTCAATGATTTGAAACAAATAGTGTGCGCGTGTTATTGAAAATTTGGTGCTAGCGAAGAGGAAATAATGCCAACAAGAACGTTTTGCTCTATGTGTAAATGTGTAAAAAACTAGTCTAATCAAATGCAACAGAAATAACGTACGTGTGTGTGTGAAATCCGAACTAATAATGGCGTTGGTCCTTACAGTCGTACCAAGATTAGGACTGCCAAGGATCAAGCCAAGATGAACAACAGCACGTCACGTCCCTGGAGTAGAATTACGTTTTGTACATAAAATTATTAAAATTATCCCAAAAATGTTATGCGAGGAGATTACAATGTTGCGATAAGTGTAAATTATGGAAATATCAACAAGCAAAGACAACGTGTACATGTATAAATATTCTATTTAATTAAATTAATATGAACTGAATTATAACCTATGCAAATACATTTACGAAGCTACCGTTTAAATTCAAGGAATACAAGAATGAAAGAAAAATCAAACAAACGATATGAACATTAATTAAATTAAAAAAAGACAAAACAAAATTATTTATGTTTCATTCCAAAACAAAACCACCATATTCATTGTAAAAAGTAAATCTTATAACTGTGTATCTTTCTATTGTGAGAAACAAGAACGTTACTGGATACTGGATAGGATACTCAAAAAATTTCAAAGCATTTGCCACAAGAGGCAAACAAAAAACGTTTCTCCCAAGCCAAGAGAAGCATTGGTATTCCATTCGATATACTTGTCAATATTCGGACTGTAGATTGAAGTAGTCTGATTAATGTTTATATTAGTTAGCTTCATATTTCAAAATCCAAGCTCAGGCTGATGCCGAGGCTGAGGCGAGACGGCGAGATGATTCCCCGACAGTCCGACACGAATACGAAAACTCAAACTCGTTTCGGTTGCATTTCATACACGGCGCGAGTCTGAACACGATCACAAATTATTAATCTGATAACCTTGCATGTGCGCGCTCGCCTTTCGAGTACAAACGATTTTTTCGTGTTTCACGTCCCGGCTCTTGTGCAAGTGCAATGCGAACCGTTCACAGTCGACATGTCGACAATAAAATCGCAGGTGTATTAATTGCTTTTCACATGCATCCGACTATACAACTACAACGAGTTTAAATTGCTGCCAACGATTTGTTTGATACACAAGTGTAGGTCATGAACACGTTAAGTTATTTTTTTACACCGACCTAATTTATTTTTATTGATTGGTTTCATATTGTTGGTTACGACATTGAGGTTGGTTGGTACAACACTGTGGGGAATCTCGTTTTTGTGCACTTTGTGATTATTGTAATTTTGTTAAGCTTTTATTATATTATATTAGGTACTATTGTAAGTAAAGAAATGACTGATTTATTTATTGTTTTACGAACATGTATGAAATGAGAATGTGCACAGAAGATTTAAACTCGTTATGCGTTCATCAACTCGCTCGCCTGGGGATTGATTTTGTTTTCACCCTCTTGATATTTCTGTCTTTATTGTATATATTTACTTGTATCATATGAATTTTCTCGACTCTATTAATATCATAAGTTATTTTTCTATTACAACATGGTCTTAGTCACCTCCATGGCTAAATGTACATAATAATATATAATTATTATTCGTGAAACAAATGTGTTTTATTTTTGGGTACTATTTTATTTTTTCAGCATTCATTTACTTCATTAAATCATTTTCTTTGTGAAAATCCTTTCTATTTAATTGATATTGCATAATTCTGATGCAGACGATACCATTGCCTTATCTGGGAGGAGCTTTATTAATTAGTCTTTTAACTCTTTGTGTCGGGCCAAATTAGTTTTTACACCTCAAGTAGCTTGGTGTTAAGGGCCTGTGATATGTTGACAATGTCTAGTCATCATTCACATATTACAAATAGGATAGTGCGGTATTAAATAGACGGATAGTGGGTAGTGGGCATAGAAGAGATTTTCTACCGTCAGAATGTGGTTGTGTGCGTGTTGCTAGAGAGATTATAGTGCTAGGACATCATGTGGTGGTAGACACAGTTTCAAGGTCTCAAAATCAGCAGGCCTCCTCAAATGGCTTAAGCCTGGAATATCTCCAACTCAGTCTGTAACTACTTCTACTCTTTCTTTCTATCATTCTCACGAATACTGGAATCTAGACATTTCTTCATCTTATCTTACAGTGTGTAATGCTACCTACTACAACATGTGTGGTACAGTAGCAGTAGGGCGGCAATGGCATCCATCTGGCGAGCTCAGTTTTAATCCCAAGAGATGAATCCTAATTCCCATTTTTGACCGTGACGTCACCCCACTTTGCTTCCTCCTGCGTAGTATCTAGGTGTCGACTCCGGCTGGCTAGACCGATAGGGCTCTCTGGAGGCACATAACTCTTAAGGTCTGTACCTTAACATGGCGGCTTTAATGGACTTGGTCGCCTCGTCTTCACAGCACCGCAGGAAATAACGCAACACAGCTCGCATTTTCCTAGGGATTTTGGTATAGCATTGCATTACGAAACCCCGTAAAGTTGTTAGGCTGTAACTGCTTAGAAGCAAGCATAAGTTGGATAAATCGTGAAGGGAAGTCGACAAGCTCGCAAAAAATGGCACTATGATGCACGATACGAGCACTAGCAGCATACCAACTAGGGGTACATTACACGCTGAAAAGGGGGCCTACAGGGCCATAGATCAAAACATAATGGTGTGATAAAACGAGCTAGTATCTCATTACAAGCGTAGGATAAGCAGATAAATAAAACATGCACGTTGCATTTGCTTTCGCATCCCTCCATAGGGATGCACGCAGATAGATATAGCGGATATCGTTTCGTTCTGATATCAACTTTGCTCCAACTATGACACTTAACACCTTATCCTAGAATTTTTTAGCGTTTTAGAGGGTTCTACTGGCGCATTTACGGATTTCCGTTCTTTCCCCGACGTTGTTACCCTGTTCACAACGTTCGCAACGTGTATGTTTGCATTATTAACACACATATGAGACGATGTGGTGTTGCCTGGCAAAAACGAACGGGGCTGATCTAATCTAGCTTATTACGCCACATAAAATATGGACCGATCCCTGTGCAGCTCAATGCGGAAATGACCAGCGAGCACGAAACACAAGGTGGCACGAGAGCTACGACTCAATCGGCGAACAAACACACACGCTAAAGGTTAAATCCAACCACCAAACCGATTAAATCGTGTCCAGACAGGTCGTTTACTCTATACAAAACAAAAACCAAACGCGTTTTGCTCATAAACGTGTGGTAAAATCTGTACTTGTACTAATTAAGCAATCGTGTTCATTGTTACCAACTGTGCACATATAAATTATACTCAGCAATAATTCCCACCAGATTTATTCTCTTTGATGTCTTGCAACTCCACTCACAAAGTCAAAATATAATAATTTTTAATAAGCAGCCGATGATATCGTTAAAGATCGATGAAATCATCGCTTAAAACTCATTCGCGCCTCGTTTCCTCTCATAAGCTTCACGCACCTGACGGGGCGTACAGATGCGATGCTCAGATGCGACTTGAAGATAATTGTTCAGGTAAACGATGATCGCATTATATTTAATGACATATTTAGTCTAGCATGTAAACAGCGTTTTGCGCTCCACCGCACTCGCAACACTAATCGAACATTGTAGTCGTCGTTCTTTACGTTTTTGCAAGCTCCGATGCGCTTAAGAGCATTATTTTAAGCGCAACAGCATCAACTAGCGAGTCTGTCGTGAATAATTTCACTTGCCGGCAGTGTGCAGCGCCGATACCAAAGCGACCGCCATGTTAAACATCCTAAGACTTGGGTTACTTACAGGGAAAACAACGAAAAATGGCTCTCGATCGCTGCCGCATTTACTAACATCAAGATAGATTTATTTATAAAGGACTAATTAATGCATTGTCCGACTTTGTACTTCTACATACGTTCAAACAAACGCCGACAAGATCTTATCGATGCGTTGTTTTGTCGCAACCTGGCAACATGGCAGCGCAGAAGAGTTTTAAAGACAAACGTTACAGACGATTTACTGGCTAAAAAGTAATAAGTTTATGAAAACAACAAGTACTTTTGTTTGGTGGGATTGTTCTGACACATTGTCTTCGTCAATGTGTGCCTGTTGAGTTCATTCCTGGCATGAAGTAAAGCGTGCGATGTAGTAATCTTCCGCAACGATCGTATGTGGGTCCGCCGTCCGGATGATTCGTCCTTCTTGTGCGTTGTGCGCTCTCCACTTCTTTTTCTTCGCGTCCGTTTTCCTTCGGCCGCCACAGACGCAACCGCAGTTTATCACCGTTGTCAATCTATCACCAATTAATTCCGTGACATGTTTGATACATTGTTTAATAATACCTTTTTAAACGATGTAATTGATTGAAATTAAGCGACGCGCGTCCATTAATATTCACCCGAATTGCTTGCTTATGTTTTAGTTCAACTAAACCAGCTAAATCTTTATTCCTGTCATACTCAACGTTATCATGTTCAACACATCGGATGAAATCGATTGAATTACCAGCAAAAGATTGAAATTTTTAATTTTAATTCAATTTGATTTTGGTGAAGTTCTTGTTTGGGGAAAATTTCTTTGTGTTGTTTGGCTTACGTTTTGTCAACGATGTCGCGGCTGAACTGAAGCGGAGAATTTAATGTCGGCGACATTAGAATTAATCACTTTCTTAATGCGCAGTGCTCACGGTCTTAGACGCCAATGACTTTCTGAGCACACATTCGTCACATCTTTATAAGGAATAAACTGAAAGGTTTAAGTTTAAAACGCTTTTGACGCGTCGGGTTGAAGTTGAAGGCTTCCTAATCGCTTTTCATTCGCGTCTGAGCTGGTTTTTGGTCTGTATTCAAAAGACGTTTATATTTATGTATTTCAAAGTGCACTTTTTCCCTGACTTGTTTATTTTGGAAATGAATAACACGAATATATTCATTTAGTATTTTTAAGTTTTAAACACAAACAAATCTATTAATTCTTACAAACAAAAATTTGTATCATTTTCAATCGTTGTGGAATGTTGACAAGAAAAAGACAAAACTGGCAAGAGTCAGAAGTCGAAGTCGTATAATACGCGATAATACCTAAATGTATCACTAGCGTACCTCAATGGATAGCATGGAAATTATGAAATAAGACATGATTATTGATGACGGCCATAAATCTCGCGCTATCAACACCCGTCGACAGTTTCAATTACGATAAAAGAAGGCATTAAGAGTCTCACTTTTTACTCTGGAGAGAGCGCGAGCTTCCCAAGCCGCCAAAAAGAGTTACATTTCTATTTCGAACCGATGTTTCACGATGCACTGTGGAACTGTCTATACACCGCGCATTTTTCGTTGCCACATTGGCCAAGAAGGAAGGGAACGAAAAAACCTTTTCATAGCGTGCGTATAAAGATAGCGCAAACGTCATGGAACGCGAGGGACGCACGCGAAAGAGTGGAAGCAAGCGACGGACTGTTAAAAATTTACGACGTCCTAATCTCGTTGCTATCTGAAACTGGAAGCTCTCTCGGGCTTTCTAATTACGCACTCGAATATCCAGCATTAAATGAAGACACACTCTGATGGGCGCGAATGGGCAAAATACAAGACTTAAGCAACGTTTCTGACTGAAACCGAAGTGAGACAGAACCATGGTGAGCACCTGAATTTGAATAAACGCTATAAACGTTTCGAAGATTTGAGAGATTCAGCTATTAATGGGTGAAAATGGGACCGACAAACAATGAAAACGTTTTTTCTCGTCGTTTTGGTCTTTTGTGTACGCCGCGCACCATGTTAGTAGACACACGAGAAGTAACCGTAAATGTTAAGACAAAA
>JARJDS010043738.1:0-12782 GCA_030264155.1 Atheta pasadenae
AAATATTAAAATTTAGGGATGTCTGGCGGGGGTTTGCACCCATACTAAGTGTCTGGCATTGAGAATCGCGAGTTATAATAGTGTACTGTACTGTACACTAAGGGAATTGAGTGTCATCAATTTAAAAAAATTAATATAACATTTTGTACATCTTTGTTACCATTTATCTGCCAAAGGAACCACGATCCAGAATGTCATATTTGGGGATCGTTTTCTTAACTGTGTTGGAGACACACATAGACGAATTTTCAACTTTCCTAAAATAACGAAGGACTGGCAGTCGCTAGCTCTTGATCTATTACAATTAAACGTTTTTTTGATAATAGTCATACTATATATAATTATAATTGGGAATGTAACCTTGTTTATCCGGGCATCATGTAAACTTTAATTAACCGATCATCATACCTTATTGAATTAACATAAAGAACTTCTTATATGTTCAAAACGGCGTGGTCCACTAATAGGAAACTGGTAATAGATGTGCTCGACTTGGAGTCTCAAAATGAACTGAACTTTATTTAACAAACGATTTAACAAGAAAACTCTAGAAAAAACAAATGCAATATCAAGGCCTACTCGTATGGCGTAGCGATATGTTCGCGTCAAGGCATACTTGATTTCTAACCGACTCTGGATTTCAAACATTATATATAAAAAAAATATTTTAAGGTTAAAAATTAAATTTTTTAGTGGCAAAAATTCTGAAACATACATCTGAAAGACAAGTATATTGAATATTAAAAAATACAAACAATAAATAGATTTTTTCAGCAAATAGTTTGATTTATAATAAATTGAACAACCAGTATTATAAATAATTACCCAACATTTGTTAATAATATAAATCAGCTTGGTTTAAAGTTCATTTAATTATAATAAGGTATAAGATTATAACTAACTACGATTTTCATATCAATTAGTAATCTAAGTCCTGTTTACATATTTAATATAACCAAGATCTAGACAAATATCTTTAAAATAATTTAAAAGTGCGTGTGTTTAAACATGCAACAAAACAAAACACAAAACGTGTGTAAACAACAGATATCAAGATGGCGTTGACACTTACAGTAAATAAAAAATAAACAAAAACATACTACCGTAAAACAAAACCTAATTTATAATAATTTCATAATGAATTAATGTTAAATTAATTAATCAGTAAATAAAAAATCAAAAAATAAATCATCAGATTTATTTTTGTCATCAAACCGAATTCTTTATTTTCTACAAGTAATGTTGTTTTAACAACCCCCAAATATACAAACATAGAATTATAAAAACAAAATCATCATACTTTCACTAAACTACACTTTTTCTTATTGTTTGGTCCTTCCGGTCGATTGTGATAGCCTTCAATCGCACCAAATCGCAGGATATCCTACGATTTCCAACAGTTTCCCTCTCGTTACGCGCACTTAACCTCCCTGAGCATGCATTAATAACAATTTTGCGTGTTCCCAGCTCGGACAGACTTATGACCAACCACAACCACACAAACCATTTTCGGTTTTAGTTCCAACAGCCTGTCGATGCTACCAACAACCTACACCTAACAAACGCATCCCGGTGTGCTACAAAAGCACGTTTAACCCCTTTCCTCAACACCGCCTCCTTTCGGTTCGCTCGCATGACTTTCATAACGCTGATTATTACGAAAACTTTCTATTTTTGCGCCGCCGCCGCCACCAGTGCCTCGCTAATGACTTCCAGTCGAACACTCAACTCAAAAACTTTTTTTCGCCCCCCAAAAAAAATGTTTGCAATATTAAGAATGTTCGGAATGTTCAAAGAAACCAACCCCAAAAAAAATCAAGTAACCGACGAGCGAATAAACGAAAGACAAGAAGAAAGTTAAAGTTCTCTTGTGGTAGTTTGTGTAGTGTGTGTGAGGTTCAACCCCTTTTCGAGGAACGCCAAAGAGTCAGAGTCCGAGTTCGAGGGCAAACTGAACGCAATGAATCCAGTTTCCGGTTTATTAATTATTTCCGCCGTATTAACTTCGCATTATGACGTTGAACCCTCGTTAGGTTAAAGTTAAGTGTAAGTTAACCCTTAAATTTACGATAAATTAAAAATGACACAATATATTGTATGTTTTTTTTATTTTTTATTTTATTTTGAGGTTATTGTGTTTGTTTTTTTGTTTTGTTTTGCGTTGTGTTATTTTTTCATTATTTTTTGATAAAAATTTAATGACTTTTGATATACAGATCGAATTATAGTTCAAAACAAAACCGTTTCACAATAAATTGCGATTTTTGCTGGTGGTGGTGTGTCACTCGCTTTTATTATTAAATAACATTTTCAATTTTTCCTCGTGTGATCAAACAATTTATGCTTTTGTTCGACTGATTTGCTTTGTTTGTTTTTTTTTGTTTTCATACGCGCTGCTGACCGTTCTCAACACGTTTGTCAATTGTTTGTAGATTTGTGTTATTGAGTGTAAATATTCATTGTTTTTGCATTTTGTTTTTTAATAATCAATACAAAAAAATAACTTACTTCATTGGTGTTCCATCGATGACGTTGCGTGGGGAAATGATCAGCACGTGGCAAACTCTCTAAATTTTCCGGTAACTTAATCGGTTCTCCATCTGAAACAAAAGCATCCACAAACTTAATACAAACAAAACTCAAACAAAACATACATTGTTTAGTATCAGTTATCATTTGTTATTGTTTTGTTTGGATGAGAAAAAATCAGTTGTGCCTTGAAAATTCCAAAACAAATGTTGTTTTGTTGAAACAAAACGAGATTTATTTACTTTAATAAAACGTCCTTGTACAGTATTTTTTCTATCACTTTATGTACTTCGTACAAGTAAAGGATGAGTGTAAATATGTCCTAAAATCCTAGAATCCCAGTTTCCCTTTCTCTGACACAACTCGTATTCTTTTCCCGCGTATCGCGTCCAGTCTATTGCCAAATTTACGATAAATAAACGAAACGTCCTCTCGAAATCACCCAGCGACAGGACATAAACATTTAAATGTAATATGAACTTATCTCTCGACGTCCTTCGAGAGCAAATAGAAAATAAAGAACCAGCCAAACGGGACACAATAAGACAGGATGCGACATCACAATAGAGAATAACACACAAAATAAAAACGCAGCAGAAAACCGAATAAAAATAAATAGCGCGCGTTCTGTGCAAAAACGAGAAGAAATCTAAACTTCTGTTTAGTTTCGAAAGTGTTTGCGATTCTTTTTCGATGCGCGCAAAGTCGATGGAGTCAGAGAAACGTGCGGCCATTGTTGAGCGAGAGATAAAAATATCTTAAGCGAGTTATCGATGCAGAAGAGGAATGTTTCATACGTCTTCGAGCGCGCGTCTGCAATGGCAAGTCATGAATCGAATAAAAAAGTGCTCATGCTCAAAACTGCAAGCGAGATTGTGGAAACGGCGAAAAATCGGGAAATACTCTCTAGTCGAGTGTGAGGAAAGAAAATCGGACGAGACGATTTCGCTCAAAATCCACCAAATATTTGAATATCGACTAAATGGCAAACAAACAAAAAAACAAAAGTGGTTAATATTTTGAGCCACGACAAAACAATTATTTGTTACTTGGTTTTTTTTATCAATTTGGTTGATTTATTGTGTTTTTGCATTTTTATGCAATGTTGAAGGTGTACCACGACACGTTTATCGACACTTATTTACGAGGCGCGGTAAACAATGTCGTAGGGGTTGTTATTACTTATTTTACTTTCGTATCGTGTGACGTTCCGACGTTTTGCATTCGCGCAAACGTCATTTTGCATGCTATTTGATTTGCGATCCGTCCTTTTCGTTCTGGTTTAGATTTCTATTATCGGCGGCGCGACGCTGCCGCCCTAATGGCCTGCGATAACACTGCTCGCATGACGCACTCGACATCCATCTTGCAAACCTATTATTTTTATAGAACTAGCTAATAATTCGATAACAAATGTCAGCTTTTTAAAAAACAAAAGTAGCCTTTGGAATAAAACAAATGCCAAACTAAACACATTTGAAAACAAACAATCGCTATTGACATTGGTTATTTGTTTTCATTAAATTGTAATACTCGTAGCAACTGTTAACCTGACATAAATTTAATTAATTTATTTTAAACCTAATTTTGATTTATATTCATATTTTCGTAACATTAAACTTAGCGTGCCGCTGTGTTTGTTTTTTTTTTGTTTCGACTCGTTTATGTTTTAATTTCGAAAATGGCATTCCTGCGTGCGTGCGCGTATGTGTATCTTCTATCTGGGCTGACTCTCAGCTCCGGGTAATATGCATCGCAAAATTGCCAAAAGCTTTTAAAAGCTCCACCCTAGACAACGCTAGCCTCAAGCTTCAGCTAGGAGGCGAAAGCTATTTCTAACCAAAACAGGAGTGAACTTTGCCCTCCCACACTCCTGACATTGCACACCCCCGACATCGTGTTTCAAAAAATCACCATTCGTATCGTCGTAATGTGTATACACAACTAACTTGGAATTCTTACAGCCAACACGACAATTCGTAACTTTCGCACGTGGAGTTCAGATAGCAAGGAAGTCGCGAATAATGTAGATAAATGCTCGCGAAGGCAAGTCAAGATGTTAAACTATTTGTTCTTCCCTCACATGTGTGGCGAGACGCCGCAGGTATTCAAGACAACATAACGAAGAAGAATATCGTGGAAAGGCGGTGAAAACGAGCGAAACGAGCCTAAGCTATACGCGCGTGAAGTTATTAAAATAATTACGAACTGCAAACGAGTCATGGTAATTAAGCGACTGAGGGTGAGAATGATTATTCGCTATTACGATGCTAAACTGCACAAATTAAAATAACAAAAATGTCAACACTTTCACACTCACAAATACGTTTATCAAACAATAATGTACGAAAAATGTTGTAACTGGAAAAAACGTCTAGTGGGGGTAAACTTATTTCCTTTTTTATCCTCGCAGTGGCTCATCTGGTTTTACGGTTTGGCCTGCGTGAATTATTAAAGTGTCGCGTTATGTTTTCGCCCGGCGCCTTCGCATCTGGTCCACTCTCTACATCGTCTCTCAAGCACTACTTTCTGCTTCCATTTCGATTGCGACGTCACGACATCGTTTTGATGTCCTTTCAATGCGCCTCCATCATGTAGGTTGTACGTACGACTGCTGCCATTTTAGTTGGACCGTATTTTTGGCAACAAGGCTGTGGACGCAAAAAAGGTTTTCGAGTATTTATGAAGAAACGCCACACAGAGAAAAAACGAAGTATGTCACGAAACGCATCGAATCAAACAAACATTTCGACGGCGAACTAACCGAAACCAACCGACAACTGCAACGCAATAATGTAATAAGTACGTGGGGTTATTCATTTTAAATTTGAAACGACAAAAACACACTGAGAAAAAATTTTGTATGGTTTTTTGATTCATACATTTGTGAATTTTTTATTCCGAATCAAATAGAAGAACCAGATTGCTGTTTTCGTGGTAGTTCGGTTGCATACATTACAGATCATATTAACTTACAAATTTTTAGTACATCAATTTAAAGTTTTAATTACAAATAAACTAGCGATGTAAATTGATACATTTTTTCACCATTACATAAAGAATTTTATTGACTACCAAATACAATTATGATAAAAATTTTGTCATTATTTTTAGACCCATAACAAATGATTTAGTAAATCTCTGCAAAACTTGTTGTTTTTGCGTGAAAAGTAATTAAAAATAATATTTAAATACTTAGTAGTTATTGGAGAGTTGATACAAACAAACTAGTTATTACTTGGGGACAGAATAAAGTTTGATTTTTTTAATTATAATAATTTGTACAAAAGATATTAACAATTTTGTAAGAAATTTTCAAAAATTCATAACTTAAAATTTAAGGGTGATAAAAATAGTTAAATTAAATAATCGTAATTAACATACCCAAATTAACAAAAATTAGTAACTTAAATAAAATAATAATAACATATTTCACAATAAAACTTGTTTTTTTTTAATTGAAAATATATGTGTAATATTGGTTGCATATAATAAACCTTAAAATTAAAAAAAAAATCATCAAAATAAAAGAAAAACTTGGCGCCAAGTTGTTGAATTAAAGAAAATTGTCTATGTATGTAAATCCAATAACATTTCACCCCTAATCCCCCACCCCAAAAAGGCACATAATCTCTAAATGTATTTAAATAATTTTCGTAAAAAAAAAATAAATTCTTTTATTCGCAAATTCCAAATTTCGCTTGTTTCTGTTCTGTCCCATTCCGCTCATGTTCATATATAATTTATGCAAATACACGTAATAAAATATGTAAGCGAAAAGGGTTGAGGCGGACCGAACTCTCGGCGCTGGCGCGCGCGCAAGCTCTGACTAAACATATAAAAGTAAAAGCTCTCGTTCGCCTCTTTATGCGCTCGATGAACAAAGATTAAATGCGAAATGCGAACGGCAAAGATACGCCAACTTAAAATTCCTCCACGCTGTGCGAGGGGCGCGGAATGGGAAGCAAAGTAAATATGGCAACATGTTAAATAATACATCTAATTAAAAGCGGAATGCGAGCTCGTGAGTTCGGCGTAACTTTTGTCGTCGTGGAAAATCTTCTTAACTAAAACTTTTCCACACAGTTAGCATACATTCATACAACATACAGTGTGTCGTGTTGATGTTTAATATTTGATTTTATAGTCGGCAACAACACTTCGCTTCGCTTAACATCTTTTAAAAACTTGTACGCCGCCTTGGCGGAATACAAAAGAATAAAATGCAAAACCGGAACGTATGAAAAATTGTTAAGAGTTATAAAGAATTAAACGGCGTTTGCACGCGATCGCGCCCTTATTTTTTATTTATTTATTTTTTATTTATGCATTTGGAGTGCATTTCAAATAAAGCCGTCGTGCATCAGAAAAAACTTTGTTGCTAAATTCGTGATAACTTAATAACTAATTAGTTCCAAGCATAAAGCAAAGTTAATTTACGCCAGGCTTTTCTGGCTGTTTATGCGTCACAAGGTAAATAATCACGCACGCGGCTCGAAATGTTGCTAATGTTGCTAATTTTATCGCGCGGCAGAAGCGCGCAATTATTTGTTCAGCGTTTCACCTCTCCTCAGTGCGCTGCCATTGCAAGAATAAACGCGCAAAGGAGAATTATGGTCGATTGTGTTTTACGACGCAGCCACGCTTTGTAATTTCGGACAAATAAACGCGTGCCCGAACAATCGCGCGCGTCTTGTTGTCTCGGGCTCGACGACAATGGGGCCCAAACCCGCGGCGCGCTACAGAAATAGAAACCTAAATAACTTGCCATTGCGCCGCTCCGTGCACTCTGCGAGAGCACCACCAGTGGAAATCTACTATTTCCAGCAGATCCACGCTCCAGAAGCGAACGAGAACAAACGAGCTCGGTAAAGAGCAGCATCCAACTTCCACACTAAAGCTGCATACAATCTGTTCCAACATAACCTCAAATTTGCATTGTCAAATATTTAAGTTGTCGAAACGCACTGTATAATCATCGAAGGAATGACACCAGGTTTGAAAATATTTTTGGTCACCTCGCGAGTGATTTATAACGCGCTCAGGTTTTCCGCCCGAGTCAGATTACGGATTAACGTCGCTGGAGGTTCGGCGGAGGTCCTGCACAAGCCCAGAAGGTCCGGTTTTAAATTCGCACAAGTGAAAAGCGTGAAAACCGAGAAGAAGGGAGTAATCCGCCTTCTTACGAGCCGGACGAACATATATTTCACCTCGCCGATCCATTTGTCAATAAATTTTATGACCTTCCCGCGCAAAACTCACCAGAGAAACGCGAGAGAGAAAAACAGACCCCGGGATCTCGGCATTGACAATAATTTATCGCGCAGTAGATAAACCAAGATGGCGTTAGCATCAACTTAAATCAACAAAAAGAAATGGCAACGGAAATAACAAATAAACTCAAAAATGGGGGTTTTAACAAAACCTACTGTCTCATAGATGGCGTTAGATAAATCTTTTTTTATAGATTATTTACACCTTACCAGTTTGAGGTTAATTCGTGTAAATCACGAGTAAATACGATAAACAATTGAGTGGAATTCACGAAACAATTAAGAAGCGAGCGTCGCCAGCCTTCCGTTGAATACTAATCAGTCGAGGTCTGACTGATTGCAGAGGGATTTGGTTGCCTTCGAGGCAGAGTGGCAGCGGGGATGAGGCTTCAGCGACGGTTATTCGCAATGCACACATACCAATAATGTGAGCACAATTTGTAACAAGGGCGAGCGCCTGCTCGGAATCGAACGATTCGTCGATCATGGCGATGAACGCAATCAATTAGCACCATCTATCGCATAGTAGCCTTAGACAACCTGACGACTAATCAACTTGTTTGGAATTTAACAAATGAACATCGAAGAAAAAGAAAGAAGTCGTTGTCGAAAATTGTGATAATAAATTCTATATGATGTTAGTGTATTGTTGGTTGCCTACAATAAATTCAAACATCGTTTACGATTATTTTCAATATTTTTCACTTAATTCACGTGTTTTGTTGTGTGTTAAAACATAATATTTGTCAATGTTTATTAATAATCATTTCCGAGTACATTCGGAAGAAATTACGGCAAATCATGGCCCTCAACCGATACGCACTACTGATAAACAAAAAAAAAACAAGTGTGCCGTACAAGAAAACAAAAAATTCCAAAACAAAAAAGAACATAATAAACGGTGTGTGGCGTGGTGTGTAGGTCACGGGAGCAAGTGAACGGTGTGGCGGTTTGGGGGGCGGAATTTGAATATAAAAGCTTCTCGCCGCACGGTGCGCGGCGCACCATGCCCTGTAGCCGGAGGCGTGATTTACGGCCTGTTTTGCCACCGCCGGAGGCGGCAAGCCGAAACGCACGCGTTTACACACGCTCTTAAAATATTTTTAGACTATTAGTCGGTTCGTGAAACCAGAAATACGAAGTTAAAACACGAGGTGCAATGATATTTATAGTTTCAATTGTTTCTCATCTAACGCGTTTTTATTGCGGATGCCAGTGGTTGGTTGGTTCTTAACCCACGGTTTATTTATTTGGTTATTTTATTGTTGCAAATTGTTATTTGGGCGAAGGCAATAAATAAAAGGACATCGTTGATTTAGAGCGTGAATTATGACGTGTCAAAGTTGTGAGCTTTATCGGCCTGCTTCGATCGGGGCTCGTTTTGTCATTTTGGGACATGGGGGGCGGCGATGAAAGATGAATAATTGCCAGTGCACGCCGAACAATGACGATACACGCCATCGAATGACAAATAACGACGTTTAATGACATTTTACGATGAATTTTGACAGTTCAGCATGTCGCTTATCAGTATGTGCATCTCGTTTAATTCTGCATTCAATGTTCACACACAATAAACTTGGAATTCTCGAAATAAATTTGATCATTTATTAGTATTTATTCAAAGGCGGCCTTGAAATTTTAGTTTAAAATTTTCACTTGTAAACAAAACAAACGAACTCAACAAGCAAAGCATTGTTGGTTGCATACCAAACAGTAAAAATAAATTTCAGTATTTTGCTCTGTAATTAGTCCTTATTACCGTTAATTGGCGTTTTCACTTCATAAAACAAAAGTCGAATGTTCGACGACTATTTCCGACTCTTATAAAATTAATTTGTCATCATAATTTTGCGTGTAAGTCACAAAATATCAAAAAAAAAAAAAAAAAAAAATTTATATGAAATTTTTAAAAACACCCCTAACTCATTGAGTTTTGCGTTATTTTAAGACATTAACCCATGAATGTTTGTGTCATTTACCAAACTTTTATCCCCAACGCGTAAAATGACACAATGACATCCCACAGCAAAATTACGCGCACGTTTAACCTCAAAATCATAATAGCCGATCATGGCTAATATGCGTAAAAGTTTGTGGCTTTTTTCGACATTTTCACCACTGATTCATGCACGATCGTCGTCGGTGACATATTGCGACATTAAAACTTTTCGTATTACGATGTAACACGCGTTGATTTCCTGATTTCCGGTCGCGGCACACACAAAAATCGCACAAAATTACGCAAATTCGAAACAAACCAACCAAACGCGTTCATCGAAGATTAAACCAGCTTGCAACTTATTTACCCTCGCTTGTTTCGACTCCTATTTTTGGTTGACTTTAATTTCCGGTTCTGGGAGGCGGCTAACATGATATAACTTATTTCGTAATATTCCACGACAAACTTCCTTAAAAGACGTGTAAAAAGTTGTCTAAAAGTTTGATAATCATGCGAAAATCGCTTCGAAAGTCGATCGGCGTTGGGAAAAACAAATTTAGGGCAATCTCACTAGTCTCACCCCTCATTCAAAAGCAAAAAAAAACACATCGTCCGGTTGCCAAAGCCATAATTTACGTCTTCAGCATGAGGAGAAGCATGGCTTGAAGTTGAAGTTTCAAGCTTCATCTTTATTAATTCGCCTTTTTTGTCTTTCTTCACCCCTAAATTCCGTTTAATTTAATTGCTTTTTTAGGCTTTAAATTTGTCTCCTCCTCGCGATACGAAGCATGGCGGCTGAGTTATTCATCGCTGTGCGAAAAACGCAGTTTTTCGTTTACATCCACCGAGCTTTTTGTGTGTTTAAAGCGCGTCGACAAAAAAATAAATAAATTGGTCTTTGAATTAATTCGTCTTCGGTCTTTCATCACTCGCAAAGCGATGAAAAACTAAGGCAACGTCAAAGAAGGTCTTAGAAAAAAAGTGAACCGTTAAGCAAATAGAACAATCAAGTAGGATGATACAAATCGTATAAATAACAAAAGACAAAACTAATCTTGACTTTTTTTCAAAACAATTAATGTTTTTTTTTCGAAAATAAGTTTTAGGTTAAATTTCGCTTAATTTCAAACTCAAACTCCAAGTACAACACCAAGAAATGAGTTTGGAAGTGAATTACCAAAGGTAGAAAACGCTAGAAAGTAATTAGTCAAGTCAAGTTGTTAATCACCGTTATTATTTTCGACGCAAACCGAACGCTCAAGTCACACCTTTTGGATGTGTAATTAATTTTTTGATTCCTTTCCCGAATTTACATAAACACTCATACAAAAATTCCATTAAGGGTGCAAATCATTCTTTCATTTAGTTAGTTAATCAACTATTCGTCAGTTAACACAAAAAAAACTAAAAACAAAAGCTGGATAATTTTATTATCAAAATAGTCTTTAAATGTCAAAAAGGCAATTTCTAATCAGCGCGATTAATTAGTCGACGAAGGCCAGCCACAAAGTAGTTGCGATCATCCTGTTACGCGTGTTTCAAGGTGGTGGCTCGGCGGTGAGGAGTTTGGTATTTAAAGAGCGACAATAACCACTCTACAAACTCCACAAACTTTACCACCCTCCGACATACATTTCGAAAATGTCAACATTGTGCACATATTTTACCAAAGCGTTCAGTGCTTGTTTCGTGGTCGTTGCCGTCATTCTGCATCCTTTGTGCCGCTTTAATTTTTCCACGTTATTTTTAGCGTGCTAAGGTTCGCGGTTTTCGGCTGAGGAATTTTTCTCAGTGCCGCCGCCGCCAAAGAGAGGAAATAAAAGCGGCAAGCGAGTTAGGCCGCAAATTTGTGGCCACTAACGGCGCGCACGAAGCGGACAAGGACGACACGGTTAATTGTCTCTCCGCACAGGACGAACTAAGTGAACATAGAAACTCATTATTTGCTTCATTAAATTTTTGCGCGCAAAAGTCGACAAAAAACGAATTACACAAACACAATGAAAGCAGATTGCGAGCAAAATGTTGCCTAATTAATTTTCTTTCGTTTTTCATTTGTTCGAATATAATAAATAAATAAATGAATAAAAAACAAAAATTGGTTTTTACTTAAATTTATTCTTACTAGCATTCAATGGAATATTCGACACGTGCTGCATCTGCGGATGCATGTGATGATGATGCTGCTGATGGTGGTGATGATGCCCTGCCGGTTGTTGTACATGCTGACGCCCGGCGCCTCCACCTGCGCTCTGATAACCAAGAACCGCGCCGTGGTACAGCACTTGATGGTGACCACCACCGTGTTGTCTATAACCCGCCATGTTCACCTTATTTAAATTTTGATTCAAAAAATAAATTTTTTTCCATATCAATTTTCAACCCTTAAAAAACACATGGTGGCTGAACGCACTAAATAGTGCAATAATTAACAAAATCGATTAGAAATGGCAACAAAAATCACATCAAACAGGACTACGCGTCGTGGTGAGTGGTACTCGGCGAGTTGGGGACGCACGTGCTCGAGGGTTGTGATACCGCGCGCGCGTACCACTCGGTGGCGCGCCGACGACTGACTGGACTGCCCCGACCGCGTTCGCAAATAGGAAACGCGTCCTGCCACCGCCGCCAACGACGGTAGAGGAGGCAAATTTTCTCAAAACTGCGCGCGCACTCACAACATCCCCGACCATCAGCTGTGTATTAAAATTAAACTTTTATTAATTAAATTCTTAAATTTAAATTCTTAAGTTTTTTAAGTTGAATTTTTTTATAGCTTGGAGACTTGTTAGTCAAGAAACAAAGTTCGATTCACTTAAATTCAATTAGACATTGGCACATTTGAATATTCTCTAATTTTCCAATCACAACGCAACGAGTTTAAGTGTTTTCCGAAGAGTTGCGCACGTGACAAGCATGGAAATTCATTTCTAGCCAATGGTTGCAAATTGTCGGCTTGTTAAATTCGTTAAATTTTCTTTCTGTGCACGATATTGCAGATGTTTAATTATCCCCCGAGCACATTATTTCCAACTACC
>JARJDS010043793.1:0-35800 GCA_030264155.1 Atheta pasadenae
CACCATTCACACGCTCAACGCCGTATTTACACCATTTGTTACTGTTTATTATATATCACTAAATAAATACCGTTGTCTACCATTAAATCACTCCTCGTCAATCCGAACTACCCTATCACATTAGTATAAAATTTTATTACAATTATTCCAGTTTTTTAATTATTGACAAGCGTTATAAATATTTGTTTTAATGAATTTGTGGTAAAATTAAATTTGTTTTAGTGTTGAATTTCTGTTCTGACCATTACCGCGCGTTAAGTATTTGTATTCGCTGTACACTAGAAAATGTATATGATCCTACGTTTGAATATCCCTTCTACTGGAACTCATTGCTAGGGCTTGTTGATTTCTACTGATGTTTACCTTAGCAACGGCCTGTGTATTCTTATGGTAGTCGGCCATCTTGGATTTACTATGTGTACGACACAGCGTTGACCCCCCAGTTCTGACCAATCACCGCGCGACTGTGCGCGAGTCAGATAGAGTGGGATACAGTCACAGAACATATAGATAGAGTATAGTAATTTAACAAATATAAATGATAAAATGACATTATAATTGAATTCTGTGGTTTGTTTCTTTGAATATTTGATTATAAAGTTGAAAATATTTATTATAAGCTGTGTTTATACAAAAGTATAAATTTATATTACAATTAATCGTGTTTTTTTATTGTTACCAAGCGTTATAAATGTTTGTTTTAATTAATTTGTGGTAAAATAAATTTATTTTGGACTTTTAATGTATGCAACCAACATAACATGTTTTGATGTTTAAAAATTAATACTTTTGATTGTTTTCTATACTATTTGAGTTAAAACAAAATAAAAACAATGTATCAGTACTAAACTTCTTTATTAATACACTTTATAAAAATAACAGTACCAATATTTCACAAATATTGCCGACATTTTGTTAAAATATTACTTTCTATTTTTTGCAAAACACGTCGTCAAAAATTGACTATAACTTATTATCTAACTATAAAATTATATTATTGTTATTTTTAAAATATAGCTAAAGAGTTACTCTTTCATCTCCTTTTTACTTTAATTTAAAATGTTTAATCTAAGTATTTTATTTTTGCACTAAAAGGTTTATGTTCAAAATTTAGTTTTTGCTTTTCTAGAAATTTGATTTAATAAAAGATAACTCGTAAATTGTGTGTGATGTTACATAGTGTTATCATAATTTATTTGTGACTAAAGTGCGACTGTCAACAGGTAAAAAAAAGTAAACAACACGAGATGACCGGATGTGAAACAACACACCGGAAACTCCACACGGCCATCCACAACAAACGCAGCACTGGAACACATCAACAAATTTATGTATTTCACACAAAATTGACCTATTCCACAATAATACACACAGTATTTGATTCACTCGCTGCAGAAAGAAATTCACTTGTTTCACATTTAGTTTTATTCTGACATGAAAGACAACATGTCGCAAAACAAAAAACAAAAGTATATCAACATTCTGATTGTTTTAACTGCATTTACAATAAATGTTAACGCTCAATATCAAAACCGCAGACCCACTGTACGATTACCACAAGGAATATTAGTCGGGGTAAGTAAAAACCTTAACATAACCTAACATAACCTAATATAACCTTAAAATTTCTATTTTCTTTCATCAAAAGACAAAAGTATACAGTGATAATGGTGCAATAGCTGACGCTTACTTTGGAATACCCTACGCTGCCCCACCGATAAACAATTTACGTTTTGCACCCCCACAACGCCACCATGGCTGGAACGGTACCCTTCACGCATTGAATCCAGCACCGCCATGTCCACAACTCCCGGTTTTAAACTCCCAAACACCAAGTGACGAGGATTGTTTATACTTAAATGTTTGGGCACCAGAGACAACTGGTCGTTATGGTTTAGTACCGGTCGTAATCATAATCGAAGGAATTGATTTTTCGAAATTAAACACAATACGAATTTCTGGCCAAGACCTAACAATGGAAAACGTTGTTACTGTTTCGATTAATTACAGAACTAACGTGTTTGGGTTTTTATGTACCGGTATACCGGAATTAAGAGGTAATTATGGCTTAATCGATCAATACTTTGCCATGATTTGGGTGCGTGAAAACGCTAAACAATTCGGGGGTGATCCGGATCGTATTACTTTGTTTGGACATGGCGCTGGTGCTGCTAGTGTTGCCTACCATATGACATCACCTAGAACTTCAGGTAACATAACCTTATTTAACTAAAACTTAACCTAAACTTAACTGTAACTTAACCTCAAACTTAACCTTGAACGTTGTAGGTTTATTCCATCGTGTTGTAATGGCAAGTGGAAGTTTATTATCACCATGGCTTTTACCTAACAACGAATACAAATCTTCAGAAAAAATAATTTCTTTGCTTGGTTGTTCAAATGAATATCCACAAACAATGATGCAATGTCTACGCTCGAAACGAACCATAGAAATCCTGAAGGCTTACGAAGAATATTCTGGAATTTTACATTTGGATGGTTTCAATGGATTTAACCCTGTCATTGATACATTTTTACCTGAATCTGATCGTTATTTACCCAACGAACCCTTAATTGCGTTTCAAGAAGGTACAATGCTACAATTACCGATCCTCACTGGCATCGCCGCCATCTTAACTAACCCCCAATCCGCCCAATGGGAACTAATAGCGAACCAGGGCTCCGTCCAACTGCAGCAGTTCTTCGAACAAAACAAAATCCCCGAAGTGATGCACAGCTACAAGTTGGACGTTTATAATAAAATCGAAATCACTGAATTGATTAAATGGCGTTACGTTTACGACAATCAAAGAAACGTCAAAGTGCTACTGAATCAATTAAATCAATTTGAGTATGAAACCAAAATTGAAGCCCCACATTATTTGCAATTGAATCATCTGCTGAGGACCTACATGCAACCGGTGTACGCGTATGATTTAAATGACTTTGGACTACAAGTTAATAACACAAACGTTGATTCGTTGATCACGTCCGATTTGGTTATGTTGTTCGGCCCGTTTTTGTTGAATCAAATCGCGCGACGAAGGTTTACAAGCAACGAGATGAGGAGTAGTAAACGATTCAAACAATTGATGGTTAATTTTTGTATTTTCGGTGATCCCACACCGAATAATAATAACAACGTTAAGTTATGGAAGAAATACGGGCCTGGCGAGTATTTTATTGAAAGGATTGATGTGCAATCGTTAGATGACGCTGTTAAACGTGCAAGAAGGGTTTCGTTCTGGACGCAGTTATTACCAAAGTTATCGAGTTCCAGTTTTAATGCAAGGGATAATCCAACAGAGTTGTTTTTAAGTCCAGGTTTGTACATAACCTCAATTTTTAACTTTTGACGTGTTTTTTTAAGTATTACATGTGTTTTTAATTGATTTTATTGATTAATTTAAGATCCAGCAGCTGGTTTTCGACAAGCAATGTATACATTAGTTGGTTTGGTTGTTGCTTTATTGGGATTGTTGACAATTTGCATTGTTTTGTTGAAAAGAAGATCGAAAGAAACGGAAAGACATTTACATATGGGTTTTTGATTGTTTGTAGTGGTGGGTTCATTTGTTTTTTTGTTGATAATTTAATAAATTCTATGGTATTTACTTTTTTTCGTTTTGTTTTGTTTTTTTGTTTTGTTATTTTTGGATTGTTTTGTTTTCAGCGATAAACAAGTTTTGTTTTCTGTTATTTAGTTTTGTTTTAATGTGTTATTGATTGTGACCGTGTGGAGTAAAATAAAATCATAACCATTTATGGTAGGATCAAGTTACGCGTTCGTGGAGCGATTCGATTACGAATAAGGTAAAATTTTAATATGTTGGTTATCTGGGCCAAACATATGTGCACATATTGAGTCAGTGATTCAATATTGATGGTTGTGATCAGTTGTGATCAGTTGTGATGTGCTAAATGTGACATTAATAATATTTAATTAATCAAAATACAAAGGTAATGTTTCTAGAATGTTTTATTTTTAATTTCTGCTAATTCATCATTAATTAATCAATGTTTTAATTGTAACAATTGCTATTGATTACAATGCGTTAATATTCAGTGTGTGATTAAGTTTAGCATTGTGATTTATGTTGATTGGCTGGACGCCATTTTGTGAGTAAGATTTATAGAACATTGAATTAAAATTAGTTGCATTGTTAGACGGTTAGAGTCATTGTTAGTTATAAATTTGTATGTTGTAAACAATGATTAGGTTTATGTTATGTTTTATGCAGTTTTATGTGTCATGTAAAAGTTTGGATATGTTTGAAAACTTTAAAAACGTAATACAATTGTAAGTAAACAATGATTGTAGTGTTTTGTTTCGTTAGTTTTAGTTAGTTATAAAGGGTAAAGGGAAGATTTAAATGGTAAATATTAATTATTTTAAAATAATTAAGTTTTACCCCTTAATATTTTTAAAAGTGAGGTTATAATTGGTTAGGTTACGTGTGAACTTGCACGTTAGCAGTAAACCGCAACGAAAATCTGTACTTGTACTTGTATCTGATTTTACATAGAAGAATTCCCAAAGATCGCGCTCACGGACAGTACATGTCTATTATTAGTCAACTAACACGAATGCAAAGCATGCAAACGAACAAATATACCGCCGACTTCTAGAGAAAATCAGTTTTCATTGCGTGCGCCGATCGAGTGCACGCTTTTTAACAATATTACTAAAATAACCAATAAAACCAACAAAACCAACAAATAAAAAAATTAATATTATTAATTTTAAAATCAAAAACAATTACCATCACGTTTTAAAGTTTTATTTTGAAAAAAAAAACAAAACTGTTTAGAAGAAGTTGAATAACTCAAAAGTGTCAAAATCAACAAACATTGTTTTTATTGGTTTTGTTTGTGTTTTGTTTGTGTTTTGTTTCGTTAGGTGTTTGTTATCAAACACTGTGTTATAAAACTAAAAACAAAACAAAAGTTAAAGGATTTTAAAAGTGTTGATTGACTTATAACAACTCATTCTTACTTCAGAAAGCTGTGGATTGGCTTCGGATAGCTTCGAAAGGTATTTTAATGATTAGAACACGGCGGCATGTCGCATATTTATAGACGGAACGCACTACCACAATTTGGTTAAGTTCATTCTTCATAATCTCAGTGCTTGTAATTTAATCTTTGCTCTTAACGTTTATGTACATTACAATTTTAATCACAACAATTCGATTTGGTTATCAAATTTTTTAGGGTTAAATCACTTTTGTTTTGTATTTCAAAAAAAATAGTTTTTGTTAAGTTTTAGGAAATATTTTTGATATTACGTATAGTTTTTATTTTATTTTTTGTTTATCTGTGTAATGTTTATCTCGTAAAGTAGGTTTAAGTCTTGTATAGTTTAGACTTTGGTGCCTTTGGTACTTTTGGATCAAGTTTTGGCACAAGTGTTTATTTTTAATACACTGCGGTCGTTTATCAAAAAAAATCTGTCTGATTTGGTTCCAATTCTTTTAAGTTATCATTTTTCTTTATATTAGAAACTTAAATTAAATTTTAGACTATTTTTTTGTTGTTGTTAATTGAGTTAGTAATTAGTTTATTAGGAGATAACATTAAAGTGATGATTAATAATCAAAATTTCGGTCTAAGTTAGTTTTTTGTTTTTGTTTTTATTTTTAATTTTAGTTTTTTGTTGTTTTTGTAGGGTTTTTTTGGTAAATATTAATTTTTTTAATTTAAATTATTAATTTTATTTAATTATTTATCATTTATTTTATGAAAATAAAGGTTAGGAATGCTTAAATTAGTTTAAAAGTGTTTAAAAGTGTTTGAAAAGTTTTTAATTTTTAAATTTTTACATGGTGACTATAGGCAACTTTTTGTACTTAAAATATTATTTTATTTATAACGGGATATATTTGTAACAGTAATAGGTAAAATTAATTTTAAATTTAAATAAATTAATTTAGTTTATGTGTAATGTACTTGTTTAAAGTTTTAAATCTCTTTTACATTTTTTTAAATTTTAATTTTTAAAATTTTAGGTTTTGACTATAGGCAATTTGTTATACATTGAATTTAATTTTTTTATAATAAAATTAATTTATGACAATTAAATTATTATTTAATTATTAAGTTATTAATTATTTAATTAATATAATAATTTAATTAGTTAAAACTAGTTTAAAAGTTAATAAAACTTTTTAGTTTTTAAAATTTTCGGTGGTGATTATAGGCAACTTGTTACACCTTAAACTTAAATTAATTAATTTATATTCGAAATATTCAAGTAAAAACAATTAATTAATTTTTTTTAAACATAAAAATAATTATTGTACCTTTAAAAAATTAAGTTTGCATATTTCCTGTTTTTATTATTTATTTAAACGTAATAATAATAATTTAAATTTATAAATTTTTAAAAATTAAAAAATAAATATAAGTTAAGACGTAAATAACATCTAGTTTGCCAAAACACATTGCCAATTACTTGATACTTAATAATTAATTATCGGTAAAAGAACCACGTTACCACAACTTCCTTAGAACTTTGTTTTAGTTTTAACTAACCACAAATCATGAATTGCACAAGTGTACATACAAAACATCAAAGTAATCAACGTTGAATTAAATGTTAATTAATTTTGTTTCAAAACTGAAACGTTTCATGACTCACATTACATTAGAGTTGAATTTTAATATCAAATTTCATTGTGGTGGGGAAATATCCACCATCCCACCACCTCTTTAGATATTATTATTACAAACCTTTTTCTTTTACCCAACACAACTTAAGTTACCTCCAGTGAAATCAGTCTTTGTTTTTTGTTTAAATTAAAGCGTAAATTTAATTTTTAGTTTTAAATTTTTAAATTTTTTGATTTTAAATAATTAATTTAATTCAAATCAAAGTGATTTAAATAACATTGGTGTCAGTGCGCAATACAAAAGTTGGATAAGTTTCAAAATATAGTTAAATATAGTTTGCTGTGGACGGTTCGCAGTGATTAATTAATTAATTAATCAATTAATAGTGAGTTAAATTTTTTCAAATTAAATTTTATTTTTAATGTGCCATTAAAAATTTTAAACAATGAATTATAGGTTGTTATAAGTGTAATAAGCATTAGAATTAATATATTTATTACAAAAACTTGTTAATATTAATTTAATTTAAATATTTTTACAAAAAACGTAAAAAAAAACTAAATTTTTGTTTAACGTTAAATAAATAATTGTTGCAACTTTTGTACAACGTCCAAATTTTCCTAAATATAAATTTAGTTATGTGTTTAATGTTTAAAATTTAGTTCAAGTGATTACATTAAATACTTTAGGATTTATTAGCGAATTAAGGTAAACTTTCTAAGATAATAATCATTGGATTATGAGTATTATAAAGTTTATGACTAAATTAAACATTATTATAACTTAAATGTTATAGATTGTAATAAATACTATAAAAGTCACATTATTTAAGTATTATTTAAGATTTAGTTTGATAAATTTGGTATAATAGTTTAAAAGTTATAGGTGAAAGTATTAATTTTTACAAAACTTTGTAATGAGTTTAGTGTATGATGTGTTGCCTATAGTCAAATAACGTTTTGCACAAATTCCACAAATTCAAACAAGAAAAACAGTTCAAAAAGGTTCAAAACAAGTTTAAACATTAAAAACTATGTTTAAACATAATATATTAAACATAATTTATTTTTATTTTATCAATTTTATTTATATTTGTGTGTTTTTTACATAAAATCTAAAAAAAACGTGTTTAAATAGCAATAAGAAACAATTAAAATTGAATATTAAAATACTAATTAAAAATTATATTATTTAGCTATCATTTAACATAAAGAATGAAAATTTAACTTAAATACTTTAGAAATTACAAGCAAAAATAAATAGTTTTGATTTGGTGTATAAAAAGTTGCCTATAGTGAACACAAGTTTTTTCAAAAAAAAATGCAAAAAAATCTTTGAAAATTAATTTTAAGTGTTTCAAACTTTTATAATTAATAATTAAATATATAAATAAATATAAATTAACAAAAAGTATAATTTAATACATAATTTAATAAATATAAACAAAAATTCACTAAAAATCAATAAAATTTTTAAAAAATTAATTTTTTTTAATTATAAATAATCAAACAATAACAAACAACACTTAATTAATTGATCTAAATGTAGCTATAAAGTAAATAATTTATATAATTGATAATTTCATAATGAAATTAACTTCCAGATTGAATCGAACAAATCGAAGAACAAACAACATTATTTAAACAACGCTTACTCTGAATCAGTTTTTGGAATGGAGGGACTAGCAACTCGCGACTCTCGCGAGGCAGAATGTTTCGAAGGCGGTGATTGTTACAACGAAACCGGCGACGAGAACGAAATGGTGTCGACGGAGCGCGATCTTGCTGAAGACGCGCAATGGAAGCGCATCCAGCAGAATACCTTCACGCGGTGGGCCAACGAACGGCTCAAAGTGTGCGAAAAACATATCGGTAATCTGGAGACAGATCTCGCTGATGGCCTGCGTCTTATCGCCCTTATCGAGGCCCTCGCTGGCCGCCACCTCCCAAAACACAACAAACGTCCATCGTTTCGGTCGCAAAAGTTGGAAAACGTTTCGGTCGCGTTGAAATTCCTCCAAGAAGAAGAAGGGATTAAAATTATTAATATTGGTAAGTCATTTTTTACATTTTTAAAATTACAAATGAGATTAAAAAAAACAATAGACAAACAAACAAAAACAAAAACAAATAAAGGAAACAAACGAAAATCAACAACCTGGTTAGAAGTTAGAAGTTATTCGCTTGTTTTACGAGTTGTTAGTTAATGATTGGTTTTTGTTTTTTGTCTGAATTTATGTCATGTGACATTGTTTGTGTTTTGTTGGATTTGTTGTGATTTGGAAACAAGCGATAAACGATTGAAACGAGCGGCGTGGACCGGCGTAAATGTTGAAAGAGTTAAAAGTGACCGGCAGCCAGTAACCAGTTTTTGTAATCTTTATCTCTCGCCGGCCGGCATTCCGTATTCATATATTACATCATCGGTTGCCGATGTGCAGTGGTATTAGAAGATTCCTGGGATGCTCCAAACCGCGCCTTTCAATTGGAAGGTCGACTTGGAGACAAGAACTTGCCGGAATACTGTTACTGATGTTTTGGTTGTGTGTTCGTACTGAAGACGCAAATGAAACAAACTTTTTGCAAACCTTTGCGAAAATAACTGTAGACACTTTATGTTGAGGTTGCTGTTTTTTGCAATTTTTAGCTTTAGGAATAAAGTTTCTCAAAGCTAAATGGTTTATATTTTGTTTTTTTGTGAATTTACATTTTTTAGGTTATGACGAAAAGTTTTCGATTTTTATGTTTTTGGTCAATTTTTGAAGAACTGACGCGTTCAATCAAGAAATGTTACTAAGATAAATTATAGGTTATTTAATTACGAATAACTTTTGTTATAAACATTTTTTGATATTTTTATTAGAAATACCAGTTTTTGTTATTTTTGTACCAAAAAACATTTTGAAACTTTTTCGCGCGTTTTCGTATTGTTCATGTTTTTAGTTAATTATTACAAAACTGGTACGTTTTATGAAAAAATGTTACTAAGATAAATTATAGATCAAGATATTTTAAACAATTTTTGTTATAAACATTTTTTGATATTTTGTTTATTAATGACAGTTTTTATTGTTTTTGTACCAAAAAACATTAAAAAAATTACTCAACCATGTTAGGTTGTTGATGTTTTTTCTTAATTTCTGAATAACTGGTGCGTGGTATCAAAAAATGTTACTAAGATAAATTATAGGTCATTTAATTACGAATAACTTTTGTTATAAACATTTTTTGATATTTTTATTAGAAATATCAGTTTTTGTTATATTTGTACCAAAAAACATGATGAAATATTTTCGCGCGTTTTCGTATTGTTCATGTTTTTAGTTAATTATTACAAAACTGGTGCGTTCTATGAAAAAATGTTACTAATATAAAATATAGATAATGATATTCTGAACATTTTATGTTATAAACATTTTTTGATATTTTGCTTATTAATGATAGTTTTTATTGTTTTTGTACCAAAAAACATAAAAAAAATAACTCAACCATGTTAGATTGTTGTTGTTTTTTCTTAATTTCTGAATAACTGGTGTGTTGTATCAAAAAATGTTACTAAAATAAATTATAGGTTGTTTAATTACGAATAACTTTTGTTATAAACATTTTTTGATATTTTTATTAGAAATAACAGTTTTTGATGTTTTTGTACGAAAAACATGGAAATTTTGAATTTAGTAGAGGTGACTTTCTTTATATTTTCACGATTTTTGAATAACTGGTGCGTTTTAGCAAAAAAAGTTACTAAGATAAAATGTAGATTATGTTATTGCGGACAACTTTTGTTATAAACATTTTTTGATATTTATATTAGAAATAACAGTTTTTGTTATTTTTGTACCAAAAAACATGATGAAACTTTTTCGCGCGTTTTCGCATTGTTCATGTTTTTAGTTAATTATTACAAAACTGGTACGTTCTATGAAAAAATGTTACTAACATAAATTATAGATAAAGAAATTCTAAACAATTTTTGTTATAAACATTTTTCGATATTCCTACTAGAAATAGTAGTTTTTGCTTGTTAAACTTTAATTGTCCTCTGCTACTCGGACAACTAAATCATAAAATTTCATTCTTTTTACCTAATTACACCCAAAATTGACATTTAATAAAAAAAACCTATCAAAAAATTAATAAATAATTAATCAAGGAATACTAAACATTAAAAAAAATGTTGACAATTTAAATATTTCTTATATTAATTCTTATGTAAATTTTTAAAAAAAGCAAAAAGTATAAATTTTACAACATTTTCAAACTTCCATAACTTTATTGCCATATCATTTAAACCAACAGTTATTATAAGATAATAATTATTAACTCAACCATAAAACGACAAGATCAGTCAGTACATATTGCTCAACATTCTGATTTGTTTTGATTGCATTTGTTTACAAAATGATAACCACAATCATAATCAATATGAATTGCACGCCATTCTGAGCCAATAAACAAATATTTGATACCTTAAAGTCCATTGAAAACATTCCGTAGGTATATTACACACAAATATGGCCGCTAAACTGGCATTTCCTTCATGACTTAAGTAAGCAACGTCTTAGTAAGCGGAATTCGCACAGTTACGTCAACGCGTCATCAATTCTATCAACAAAAAAAAAGAGCATGAGTAATCAGTTAATCACATCAGTTACGAGGTAACGATTTGACATAAATAAAAAAATAACGCATCGAATGCCAATGTTTACGTCGCGCAATAAATAAATAACCAAGCAACAAAATGTAGCTTAAGTTAAGTCATTACCAGGCAATGAAACTGATTCCAACATTGGTCAGCAGAATAATCGATTAGATCACCTTTAAAGAAAAATACAAACATTTAATAATACAAAATATCTAGCGACATCTATTGGAATTTTTGTAAATTAAGTCATAAATTGTAAATTTTAAAATAAAAAACTTTGGTAATTTATTTTGCGAGAATGAGTAATTCAATTAAAATAATTTTTTGGGGGTTTATTAACTACATAATAAAATATAATTTAATATTTTTATATTGTCAATTTTTTTAAAAATGGCGGCGTTATAGCTTGTCAAAGTACAAGACGTATTATAAAAACACCGCTACAAAAATGCAGATATCTTGGCTTGTATAAGTGTTAGATTAAAAATTAAAAAATAATTATAAACTATATATAATTAGCATTAACTATACGTTGTTTAGTGTTTATAAAGTAATTTTTGTGGAAGTTGTGGATATTTTAAGATTTACATGCATTTTTCAGTTAAAAATTTACAATTAATTGTTTATAAAAAAAAGTTTACATTTAAACAAAAAACCGTTAAATACTATCAAAGATAATATAGTTGCCGAACTACAATAAAAATTTCAAATCATTTCATGCAATAGTCTCCGAGAAATCTGACTTTTAAATCTTGAAAAGTTTAGTTTTGAGATATGAGCGTTTAAAGTTTTGAGTAGCGCTTTAATCCTATACATTGCGCTGTAGTAAATTTAAGAATTGAACCTTTTAAAATTAATTTTTCACTAAAAATCAAATGGCATATTAATTTTATGTCTCTAAACTATTATTTAAACAAAAAATAAAAAAAATTTTTTTTTTTAAAAAGTTGAAAAATAGTTTTACCCCTTAAAAACCCCTTAATTTAAAACACTAAAAACTTCATTCACGTTTTTTATTTACGTGTATTTTGTTGTAAGCAATTATAGCGCCGCCCACGTGTGTTACACATCATTTGCACACATTGCAAGTTACAATTGTGATTGTAATTGTGTGTTTCATTGTAAACCACGTACAATGGACAACGACACGCCATCATGCAATCAGTATTTTTATTCCGATGATCTTTGATTCATCAATCAGTGAGTGACTCACAGAATAGGTTTAAGAACGTGACGAATATGTGTCAAATATTTTTTCGGTTAAAATATTTACATTTTTCTCGAACACATTCAAACAATTCCTTTTAAGTATTCAAAAACGTACATGGATTTGTGTCATTATATAAATATTGATAAAAAATCATGATATTCGGTTAAGGCGGAAGTTGAAGTTGAAAAATTCTAACAAAATACGGAGTAGATAAAAATGTTTGTGGTTTTTTTTTTGGTTTAATATTTTATTTTTTTAACTAAACTGATTGTGAATTTATTTTATTTTTAAATAATTATTTTTTAGGTTATAATTAATTTTTTAACAATAAAAAGTTTTAACTATAAGCGCCATCTTTTGCTAAAACAGTTAGTACGAAAAAAAATAATTTTTTTAAATTTTTTTTTTCTTTTTTCTATATTTTCTAAAATAATAGTTGAAAGACAACCAATAATTTATTGAATTAAATTTAAGAAAATGTAAATATTAATTTTTTTTAATGAAATTATAGGCAACTTATTATACATATAACTTTTTATTTTTTAAGTTTTTAATTCTTGATAATAAAATATCAAAAACAAACAACTGAATGCCATATGTAAATATAATAAAAATAAAAATATATAATTGGCATAAATAACTATTTTAATTAGTGTATTCTGAAAATACAAATATTTAATTTCGTTTCTGTTCGTTTCTTTTTACTATTACACTATAGGCAACCTATTATACTCATAACTTTTAATTTTTAAAATTTTCAAAACTTTTTACCGTTATTCTCTTTATTCTCAAACATTTGTGTATTATGTTTTTATTATGTAATTATTAAGTAATTAAAATGCATAATGTAAATGCTTGTAAATACATTTTATTTAAATTATTTTAAATTATGTTATTCTACACTATAGGCAACTTTTTATACTCAAAACATTTAATATTCAAACTTTTCAAAACTTATCACCGTTTATTTTCAACAATCAAATGTTTTCATGACTAAATTCTCAACTAATTAAAATTAATTCTAAATGCTTGTGTTATTCCGTTATTTTCATCTTGTTTTATATTTTGTTTTATAAATAATTGATGTAATGCCTATTTATGGAATGCAATGCAATGTTGTAATCCCAAAGTAATGTAATGTCAGCGAGTCAGAGTTGATTTGGACATAATTGTTATGTTAATTAATGCTAATCAGCACTAATTGTACTGGTTGCTATATTCTGGCCGCAACTGTATGGAACTCAGGACAACCAAAAACCGTAAATGGTAACCATTTGGTAAACTAATTGTAACGAGTTGTTACTTTCTCGGCGTACTTATTTATTTACTATAAATACAACAAGCAATCGATGTATATTTGTACACATTTTAAATAGTTATTTTGCGTACGTGCTTAAACTATATTTGACTTTAAAGTTTTCAAATTTTTTTTTTTAATTTTTTTTTTTTTTTGGTTTTTGTTTTTTTCATTTGTTATGTACGTGTTTTTAAAATTGTATTCTTTTGTTTTTGTTTTATACACAAAACAAAACAAGTACAAGAAAAAAAAAACAAAACAAAACAATTTCGTGTTTAAAATTTGATTCCACTCATAATAATTTTATTCATTTATTTTTATTTAGTTTGATGTTGTGTATGTTTTGTTTCTTTTGTTTTCATAAATACACAAGACCAATCTAAGCCTAAAAACAAAAATAAAACAAAAAAATTTCAGAAAAAAACCAACGAAACAAAAGTAATAAAAAATAATAAAATAATAAAACAAAAAATTCTAAGAAAAATAATATTTTTTTTTAAATATACGACCAGATTTTAATGTTTTTTGAAGTGTCAAATAAATTTTGAAAAAATAAGATTATTGACAGTAGTAAATATTAAAAAAACTCGTAAAATTATTTTTTATTTAACGTTGTTTCTTTGGCATTTAGCGTCGTATGAATGCCCACTAATTGTGTATACTTATCGCAGTTGGCGCGAACCATAAATGGCGCAAATGGATGTGGTTGAGGTTAAGGTGATACGGCGAACTTATGGCCGTGTTTTATTTATTTTGAACTTAAGTGTTCCACTCATAACGCACGTACCACATGCAGTCCACCGAAATGATGTAACCGGAGCAATAATACAAAACAGTACAAAACGAGAAACTGTTCCAATACATCGAGTTTTACCTTTATGTGTAGTTTATGCCAGTTTATACTGTTTATAGCAATGACCTTGTAATACTTTTCGTACGAAAAAAAACAAATGATGCTGGACCAACTCACACAACGTTTAAAAAAACAAAACAAACAAAAAACAAAAGCGAGACGCGGGTCTTGAAATTCAAAACAAAACTTTTGTTTTTTCACTTTTGATTTCTTTTGTTTTGTTATTATTTCAAAAATAACGACAACGAGTTATAAATTATAATAAGGCAGAAAGACAGATTTGATGATAGTTAATAAACTCATAAAATGCACCTCTTGAAATTATTAAAAGCAGTTAAAACTGTGATTGAGAGAGCTAACACTTAGAAATTTATCTAAAGTGAAGTAAGTCACTTGAATCATCTTAACCAATCTTAACTCAATATTTTAGAACATTTTTAAGTGTGTACATACTTAAAATAAGTGACTAAGTATGTTTACTGAGTCACAATATTTTAATATATTAACTTAAACCTTAAAACGCTATGTCTTTTTTTTAAATTTAAATAAATATGAGTCTAATCACAAAAAGTAAATTTACAAAAGATAACAATTATTTTTTCCTTAAAACAAATTTTAAATTATTTTTTTAACATGAGTAATGTAAGTAACGCCCTCTGTTGACATTTAAGTAAATTAACAACTCATCATTTTTTAAGTCAAACAACATAAAACAAATGCTTTTGTTTGTTTGTTTTTAATAGTAAAACAAAGTTTGAATGTTACGGAAAAAAACAAATGCCTAATGCTGATATCTGTTATTTATTTTCTTTTGTTTATTAGTAAAACAAACGACAATAATCCGAAACAAATCAATAAGTTGAAATGTTTCTGTTTGTGTGTACTAGTATTCATTTGTTTGTTTACTTTGTTAGTAAAACAAATGTTGTTATGTTCCGTTAAGTTTACACATTAAAAAATCAAGTAACCTATGGCAACCATAACAAATTTACTATTAGTTTTTGTAAACCCAACAGATGGCGTTGTAATTATTCTTAACTTAAAATACTCACAGTGTTGGTAATTAATTATCATAGCTGTGTTTATTTTACGATAATTGTTGAACAAACTTACCATAGTTCAAAGTTGATTGACATTAATTCATGAATATTGATTTATTCCAGATTCCAGTCACATTGTCGACTGCAAACTTAAACTAATCCTGGGATTAATATGGACGCTCATCTTGCACTACTCTATCTCGATTCCGTTGTGGGAAGGAGAGGAAGAAATGACCAACGGCGGGTCTGGACCCACACCCAAACAACGTCTCATGAACTGGATCCAAACCAAAGTACCTGGATTACCTGTTTCGAACTTTACCACTGATTGGAATAATGGTAAAGCTGTGGGTGCTTTGGTTGATTCGATGGCTCCTGGATTATGTCCTGATTGGGAGGTAAAGCATCAATTTTTTACCAATCCTTACTTTTTTGATAATTTCCTCATTCCTATCAAAAAACTGGTATGGTTTCTTGTAATTTTGATGGTGTTCCTTTGTGTTGAAGGACTGGGACCCTAAAGATTCCGTTCAAAACGCTTCAGAAGCCATGGGCTTGGCTGATGATTGGTTGAACGTCCCCCAATTGATCAAACCAGAGGAAATCGTCAATCCCAACGTTGATGAACAGAGTATGATGACTTACTTGTCACAATACCCGAACGCCAAGCTCAAAACAGGAGCACCCTTAAGGCCAAGAACTAATCCAACAAGGTAGGTCTTTAATTTTTGACTCAAAAATCAAAAAAAAACAATTCCACTTGAATATGGTTCTTATACTTATAATTCCTTTCTGTTCTGATGCAATCTGCGTTTGTTAGTATCCCTTCAACTCGGTAAGTCAAGCGGGAATGACCAATCACGCTTCATCGCCATTTTTTTTCAATCACCAATCAACCCCATGTTTTTTGTATTTTTTGGTTAAAAATCGTCGTTGTGTGGCTATATTGTTGAAAGCATGATTAGAAGGCTTGATTCTAATTGGAGGTACCATACTAATTTGGGTGTTATTTTATCCAGGGTACGTGTTTATGGTCCTGGAGTTGAACCATCTGGTCCGGTGGTTGGAGCACCAGCAAACTTCACCGTAGACACCTTTTCAGCAGGCCGTGGCGAAGTGGACGTCAAAGTCGAAAACCCCCACAAAGAATTGGAACCTGTGGATGTCAGGTTTAACAACGACAGAAACCTGACTTATTCTGTAGCCTACACACCTAAACTAGAAGGTCCACACAAAGTCCAAGTGTTGTATTCGGGCAGGGAAGTACCCAAAAGTCCATTTGCTGTTAACGTTGAAGGTCACGCTGGAGACGCGTCTAAGGTCAAAGCTTCAGGGCCTGGTTTGCAACCTGACGGCGTTTTTGTTGAGAAAGGTATCTATTTTGATATCAGCACTAAAGATGCTGGAAACGGTGTACCCGAAGTGATAATCTTAGACCCAGCTGGTAAAAATGATACTGTACCAGTTAAGTTACGTCAAACAGCACCAGATACCTGGCGTTGTGAGTATTTGTCAGCGATCACAGGCCTACATTCCGTTAACGTATTATTTGCTGGTAGAAGCATTCCAAATAGTCCTTTCGGTGTTAGGGTCTCACCTCTAGCTGACCCTAAAAAAGTCAAAGCCAGTGGTCGTGGTTTGCAACCTAAAGGTGTCCGCTGCAAAGATGCCGCTGATTTTAAAATCTGCACCGAAGGAGCGGGTGAAGGCCAAGTGGAGGTTCAAATCATAGGACCTGGGGGTATGTCCGTTCCATGCAAATTACAAAAAAGTGATGGGTATAACTATACTGCAGTGTACAACCCCACAAAGGAAGGACGGTATGTTGTTATGATTCTATTCGCGGGGCAAGAGATCCACAGGTCCCCATTTGAGGTTAACGTTGGTCCTTATAGAGAAACAGCCATCAAGGCTTATGGTCCTGGATTGCAAGGCGGGGTTGTGGATTATCCAGCTTTGTTCATGGTCGAAACTAACGGAGAGACCGGCGCGTTAGGTTTCAGTATTAAAGGACCTTCACAGGCTAAGATTGAATGCGTGGATAACGGTGATGGGTCTGCTGATGTCCGGTATTACCCCACTGTGGTCGGGGAGTATGCTGTGCACATTTTATGCGATACCGAAGACATTCCAATGAGTCCTTACATGGCGCAGATTTTACCCAGCACCGATTACGATCCGAATAAGGTGGAAGTCTACGGACCTGGTGTGGAACCAAATGGGTTGGCTAAAGGCACCCCAGCTAAGTTCACCATTGATCCGAAGAAAGCAGGAAAAGCTCCTTTGGATGTTCAAGTCACTGATGCTAACAGTAATAGTGTTCCGGTTAATTTAACCCAGAAACCAGACGGGACTATTGAAGGTGTGTACACACCAAATAGTGGCGGGAAACATACGGTGCAGGTGAATTATGGTGGTGTCTCCACGAAAACATCACCTCATAGGGTTATGGTGTCTGAACCAGTGAACATCAGAGTGTTTGGACCCGGATTAGAAGATGGGGTTAAAGCTAAGACACCATCATACTTTAATATTGATGCCAGGTACTCCTTTAACCTTACTTTTTGAGGATTACCGTTACTTTACACTTTTTTCCAATTGTAGGGACGGGGGAAGTCCAGGAAACTTAGAAGTTTTGCTCAAGAATGAAGATACTAATCAATTAACTCCTATTATGTTAACTGACAACCAAGATGGTACCTATTCGGTGGAATACGAAGCAATCCAACCCGGACAGCATACCATGACGTTAAATTGTAACGGCAGTCGTGTTCCTTGCACTCCAGTTAAATTCCTTGTGGTACCTTCAACTAATGTTGATGTAACCAAGATTAAGGTCGATGGCTTAGAACCGAGTAAGTATTTTAACCTAAAAAACCAAACATAACCTAATTTTTGTACTCGAAAACCAAATCTTGTGGTTGTTATGTACTGTACCTGTCATATATCTTCACGAGTAGTTTTCAATTTATCATCTAGCCGCCCCCGTCAACAGTTTGCAACAGTTTAGAGTAATCACTCAAGATGCCGGCAAGGCCGAGATGGCTATATCGATAACAACGCCATCTGGAAGTAAAATCCGTGCTCATGTGATACCAACTCACGAAGGTTACCTAGTAAATTTCACCCCCACTCAACTTGGGGAGTATTTATTGGGTATTTCCTTTGGTGGTGAGCCAATTTCACACAGACCCTACCGCATTACCTGCTTGACCGGAAGTGATCCATTGAAAGTCAAAGCTAGTGGTCCCGGATTGTCCCGTGGTGTTGTGAATAAACCCGCAGAGTTTATGATTGACACCAGGGGTGCCGGCCAGGGCGGTTTGGGTGTTACGGTTGAAGGACCCTGTGAGGCTGCCATTAACTGCAGAGATAACGGCGATGGTACTTGTTCCGTTGCGTATCTACCAACTGAAATTGGAGATTATGGGATTAACATAACCTTTAACGAACAACACATTCCTGGGAGTCCTTTTCAGGCTATTATCTTACCAGATGTTGACATTAATCGGATTCGAGTCACTGGGTTTGGCGTGCAGTTACATGGTAAACCTGTACAACCATTTAGTGTGGAGCATCATTTGTTTTGTTGATATCATTTTAGTTATATAACCTATTTTTGTTTTTGTGTACTAAACGCATTTTGTGTTTTGTTTTTCTAACAAAGTGTAAGCAACGTTTAAGTTTGTTTGTTTTTTTGTTTTTTCCAAAGGTGTCTTTGTCAGTTCCCCTACGGATTTCCTGGTGGATACCCGAGCTCTTCAAAAAACGAAAACAGATGACGATGGGAAAATTACCTGCACTATTACTAATCCTTCTGGAGCGCAGACGGAAAATCTAGTAACACCTTTACAAGATGGTACCTATAAAGTGAGCTACACTCCATTTGAGGAGGGTACCCATACAATTGACATCTTCTACGATAATATGCCGGTGCCAGGATCACCTTTTGTGGTCAACGTTCGTCGTGGTTGTGATGCAAAAAAAGTCCGCGCGTTTGGTCCTGGATTAACTAACGGTTACGTCAATAACCCAAGTACGTTTACAGTAGAAACCAAAGGAGCTGGTGTGGGCAGTTTGGGTGTTGCTATTGAAGGACCGTCGGAAGCTAAAATGAATTGTTATGATAACCATGACGGTTCCTGCTCAGTAAAATACGTACCAACCGAACCTGGTGAATACGATGTCTCCATCAAGTTTGCCGATCAACACATACCTGGAAGTCCATTCAAAGCCATCGTAGATTATGAAAGTGACGCTAAACTGGTCAAAGCCTCCGGTCCTGGGTTAGAAGCCAGCAAATGTCGGGCTAATGTCCCCACAGAGTTTAAAATCGATGCGTCCAAATGCCAGAAAGCTCCCATCGGCGTGAAGATTTTGTCTGACATGGGACCGTTACCGATTAAACCGGAAGTGCATGATAACGAAGATGGTACTTACACTGTCAGTTATGTTCCTCCTGGTGAAGGGGCGAAGTTGCAAGCGCAGGTGACGTATAACGGGCAGGATATTCCGCACTCCCCGTTCAATATGAAGGTGAGGCCTTACTGCGAGCCTGAGAAGTTGAAGGTGGCTATTCCGGATAAAGGTTTTCCTGCTTCGTTGCCAGCTACGATTAAGATCGATACTAATGAGGCTGGGTATGGGGATTTGGAGGTTACAATGAAGGGTCCTGATGGGGCTGTCAGACCGGTACAATTAAAAGATAATGGCGATGGGACTTATAATGCTACTTTTGTTCCGGATGATTTCGGAAGATATAAATTTGATGTCAAGTACGGTGGAATGAATGTTCCTGGTGCACCGTTCAATGTTCATGCGTTTGCTATTGGAAATGTAAGTTTTTGTTTTATACAAATGTGGGGAAGTTTATTTTTGTTTGTTTGTTCAAGGCCGAGAAATGTAAAATCACTGAAGGTGCACAGAAATCTTTGAATAGTGGGGAAGATTATTGCATTACTGTTAATACGGAAAACGCAGGAATTGGTGCGGTTACTTGTAGGATTCGATCGAATAAAGGAAGGTAGGTTATCTACAAATTATTTCTTTGTTTATTTGCTTTCGAATAAAAAGTAGGAGACAATTTACAGACAAAGAAATCAAGTAAGCCGTGAACGACACAAAATCTAATGATTCCGAACGGTTGATAGTCATTTGTTTTTGTCGAATCTGTTTGTTTTCAAATCAAGTCGCCTACGTTTGAAATGAAAAAAAACAAATGAACAAAAGTGCGGTAAACAAAACTAAAATTTAGTGCAGTCCAACTGTTGATAGTGTTTTGTTTTCGTTGAATCCAAGCCTACTTGATTTTAATTTTGTGTATTCAATTCGTTTGTTGGTTTTATTCTACAGTGATCTTGACATTAACATCGTGGACAACGCAGATGGTACGTTCAGTATTTTCTATAACATTGAAGATGATGGGGATTACACGATCAATATTAAGTTTGGTGGACAGCAAGTTCCTGGGGGATTGTATACGTGCACGGTGAGTTTATTTTTTTAATTTACCTTGAAAGTTGAGGTTATGTTCGAGCGATAATAAGTATTTTGTTAATAAATCAGTTAGATCCGTGTCCGTTTATAAATATTAAAGGTTTTATGATTAAGTAGAGGCCTCGTTAAAGTCCGAGTTTTGTATGTTTTGATTTTCGTGACGAATTGCAATTGAGAAGCGTTGCAATGTTGTTTAATGTTGATCCGGGTAACATTTATCATAAAAATTTATGTTTTTGAAAGTTAGTTGCAACATTCGTGTCTTCTTTATATAGAATATTTATTAATTGAATTAAATCAAAACTATAACCAAAAATAACTCAAATAATTTTTTTTTTATTTAAATATAAAATAAATGTATTCAATTCAAATGTCGTACATTAAACGTTTTAAATTGCCATTAAGAGGTAGGTTAATAAATAACAGAAACACCGGCGTTTCGAGTGTCATTGTTGGTCCGTATCCAAATTGCTTTCAAAGCAATTTATAGAAATAAATAATTCATAAAGCTTCGAGAACAAAGTGGAGTGTATTGTTTGTTTCAATTGTTTTGGGAGGTGCAGGTACAATTAAGATGCACGATGGCAGGATGGCAGCAGGATGTAAATTAAGCCGCGCAAAAATATGGCTAATTTGAAACAGTGTTGAGTTGATATTCCTGTTGATAACATGTCGCCGTGATGTTTTCGAGCTTGTTTTCTGGCAGTTGCCAAGAATCACTTTGGTTTCCGTTTATTTCAGCCGCGGTTATGATACGCATCTCGCGTTATTATCCCGCGGGTTGTTTACGCCGCGCGTGACACATATAAGCGCGTATGATAAATTTCGGCGCTCACCCGCCGCTCCCGCTTTTATTGCCATTCGCATCTTGGCAATCTGTCTAAATATAAATAGCCGGATGCTACATTTACATCTGAATCGTCAACAGTCACGAATCGTAGATATACATTTCAGATATAAACATAACGTGAACATTCTTTCATATTAATGTAAATAATTTTTTTTTGTGATTTTGAATTTGATTTGAATGCATTGAATGCAAACAAAACGTTTTTATGATTTTCAATTTTTTGGTTTTTGATTTTGAACGGTTTTGTATTTTTTTGACCTAGTTTTGGTTTTAATTTTAATTTTATAGCAGAAAATTGGAATATTAAAAGGTGGATGAACTTAAGGAGGAACGTTTTTGAGAATAAACACTAGAATGAAGTGTAATTGACATCAAGCGTCTAAATAGTTGTCGGAGAGTGTGAAATATTTCAATTGCGTTATAACTGTCTCTAGCATTTATGTTTGATGGGATTTTGTGTAGTGTTAAATGACACACAAGACGTTTCCGTCAACTGTTGATGAAGGAAATCAACAGCAAACGTGTGGACTGTTTTATTAAAAAATATAACATATTAAAACTATTTTAAAGTTACTTTTAAATCGTTACTTCGTGATATTTAATATTTTACAACACAACTACCAACTTTAACACTCCATAAATGACATTTCTAAGTAAATTATGAAAAAAGTATCTAAACAAATGTTGTAGATAATTAAATAACCTATATTTTGTCTTAATAAAATTTTTCCTAGAGCGCACCAGTGTTGTTAAAATCGTTAATTAATGTCTCGTAACGGTAATGCGTATGGAAAATCACAACACAACTATCAACTTCAACACTCAATAAATGACATTTCTAACTAAAATATGAAAAAATTATCTAAACAAATGTTGTAGATAATTAAATAAACTACATTTTATCTTAGTAACATTTTTCCTAGAACGCACCAGTTTTGTTTAAATCTGTAATAAAAACCATGAAACAGTTCTGCGCATGAAGAATTCTAACATAACCAATAACTTCAACACTCTCAAAATGACATTTCTAACAAAAATATGAAAAAATCATCTAAACAAAACTTGTAGATAATTAACTAAACTACATTTTATCTTAATAACATTTTTTCCTAAAACGCACCAGTTTACCATAAACCGCAAATGTTGTAATACAAAACAATCAATTCGGTTAAAATTTCGAAAAAAAAATTAAATAAAACTCTGTACTTGTGGATGATTGTGAAACATTTTTAATATACTGCAATAAAAATTTCGGTCATTTCCCTCATGACTTCCTCATGACTCTAATATTAGTCACGATCGAAAATACTTACAACCAATTTTTCTTCGCCCAAAACAGTTGCACGTGCTGCTCCATTCTGATAGAAAATATAAAAAAAATAATTCTCTTTTTTATATTTTGATAACGCACATGTTTTCTATTAATTTATGCGACTTGCCTGCCATCGCCCGTGTTCGCAAATTCGAAAAAAGTCGGTCAAATTTTTCGCGTTCCGGAAAGATCAACTAAAAATAATGCGTAAAACATTTTCGGACATTCACAAATATAAAACGTTATTGTGTAATGCGTAATATCAAACATTGCCGTTAATTCACAACATAAATTTCACGTCTTGACGTTAATTTACAATCATTTCGACTATTTTTCGTGGTTTGTGTCTCCGAATATAAATTGTGATGGTTGTGTTAGATAAATTCTAGTAATCCAAAGAATTGCATTGTACATTTTGAACATTTGATGATTTTTGGGTGTTTGGACTACTTACCAGGATCCACTCATGCTGTTTGTAATTATTTTGGCTCTAGCAGGATACGACATAAGCGTATCGAGTCGTAAAAGTTAATTTTGAGTTCGGTGTGCGTTTGAGATATTTGAATATTTACGATTTTATTACCATCAAACGTACACGAACGAAGCATGTGGTTAGTTTCAGGATCACTTGTCGCTTTGAATTTTGTGGTAACGTAAACGATGCTTTTGGTAGAACTTACTTTTGACATTTTCTGGGATGGTTACGCATTGGAGAAATGTAATTTTTAAGTTTTTACTTTTTGTTAGACATTTCAAGACATGCTGTGATGGTTCTGAGTAGTCAGGATCAAATGTATTATGTTCTTTGATAGTTTTTTTTGGAAGTGACACAACGTTAAATCTTTAATGTCTACATTATGACTGTCAAAACTGTAAACGTGTTTTAATCAGGTGATTTATTACGTTTTAAGCATCAAACGAATAGGTTCATTAATATTCATTTCAGTAGAATTTGTTTATTGAGTAAGTATGTTAGTAAGGTAATGTGAAATTGGTATACGTGCAATAGATGTAAAGTTGTAGCAATTTTGAAAAGTATGATAAAACGGTGCGTTTTTGGCAAAAATGTTATAAAGATAAATTGTAGACTAGAAAATTGTCTACAACTTTTGTTAAGATGATTTTTTTCTATTTTAATTAGAAATATTACTTTTGTCTAGTTAAAGTTTTAGTTAGGTTAAGTTACTCATTAAATATTAGTGGAATTTTATATTTCTTTTGTGATTTAAACAAAATCAGTGCGTTTTACAGCAAAATGTTACTAAGATAAATTGTAGACTACAAAATTATCTACAACTTTTGTTTAGATGATTTTTTAATATTTTTGTTAGAAATGTCAGTTTTGAAGTGTTAAAGTTGTTGGTTATGTTGAGATTCTCAATGCGCAGAACTGTTTTAATGTAATTATTATCGATTTTAACAAAACTGGTGCATTCTAGCAAAAAATGTTATTAAGATAAAATGTAGTTTATTTAATTATCTACAACTTTTGTTTAGATGACTTTTTAATATTTTTGTTAAAAATGTCATTTTTAGACTGTTGAAGTTGTTGGTTATGTTGTGATTCCCAATGCGCAGAATTGTTTCAATGTATTCATTATCGATTTTAACAAAACTGGTGCGTTTTAGGAAAAAATGTTACTAAGATAAAATGTAGATAATTAAATTATCTAAAACTTTTACTAAGATCATATTTTAATACAACCCCCACAAACACCCCTAAAGTTAAATAAAAACTCAAAACTTTAATTCAAAAAAAAAACTTTGAACAAAAAATTTAAAAACTATATTAAAATTAATAATAATTAACATTATTCTTAAAATCTTTTATAAAACTTTTATAAATAAACATTACTACATATATTTCAAACCAACATACCTCAATTCCACTTAATCCACCCTAAAATAATTTCAAAAAATGAATTCGTTTTAATATGTAACCCGCTTTCGGTTTAATTATAAATGTTATTTATACATTGCAAACACATAAACATACATACTAGTACAACTGGTTACTAAAAATAAAACAGTTAAAAACAGTACATTTTATAAATTCCAGATCTAAACTTAAAAAGAAAAATTTGATAATATTTATCGACCAAACTCCAAAAAAAAACATACAAATACTTTGAATGCGTATGAAAAACAAACCTAATGATAAAATCAGTTAATTAAAGTTAAATTTAGTTCAGGGATTATCTTTTCGAGTTTTCGAGTTAATTTAAACTTTTCAGCGGTTTTAATAGCTTGAGGAAAACATGTTCTCCTGCTCTTGAGTCTTGACTGTGTCAACTTTCCCGTTCTTTTCTATTTTATTCACCACATAACGACACACACGTATAGTGCGTTTTCCTTTAGTAACATTTGGTAACATTTGCCACAACTAGGCACCCACTTACGACAGAAAGGCGTGTCTCTTTTCTCGAGCTTTTCCCAGCGCGTATCAAACTTTTCGATTGTCTTTCAGTGATTTCAGTCAGTCGCACAACGTTCCACCGAGATAATATTAAGTAAATACAATTAATACTACACTACACTATTAATATTTAAAATCAAAAAATTACTAGGTACGTTTTTTAAACAAAAGAATTTTTTTGTGTTTTTTTATTTTTATTTTTTGTTTATTTAAAGTTAAAAATTTAGTGTTGAATAAATGCTTTTAATTAAATTATGCGTGGCTGAAGATCGTTAGCGCGGTGTTCGGATTTTCCGCTCATTTGTGCTCGAAATTAATGACTAATTAATAGCAACGTTTAATTGGAGCGTTGCGCTGGCGGACGGCTACACCTGTTGGGTATAATTCACTTGGAATATTAGCCGCTATTTTCGGGATGCGCGCGGGATGTTGTTGATCGTGATGCAAGTCGCAAGACAAAACGCCCCGAACAAATATTAAGTAAAAATAACCCACTCACAAAATATAACCTAAAATGTTAACCTCTTAAATTGTTAATTTTGTGTTTTTTCTGATTTCCAGGCAATTAAAACTGAAGAAGAAACAATCACACAATACGATTCGATTCGTAAAACAACAACTAGTAGTTCTTCAACTTCCAGTCATCTTACAACATCGAAAAAGTCATACCGATCGTTGCATCTAGATAATATCCCATTGCCGACTACAGGGGGCGTTGTTGTTGGTAAGTCTTAACCTTACTTTATAACTATCTTTTTGTTATTTTCGTATAGTACAGCCATCTATTGGTTTTTTTTAATGTTAGTTTTATATTGAAAATTTAGAGTTTTTTTTTATTATTTTTGAGTTTTGTTTGAAATATCGAACTTTGTTTTCGTTAAGCTTATTGGTGATGATTAATCGCTTACATTTGTTAGTGATGAAAACGTTTGAAACTGAAATTTAACTTTTTATTTATAAAGTTTCGTTTATGTTGCTGTTGCACGCATTATTAAAAATGCTGGTACATATTTTGTAGTTTTTGGCATCGGCTGTTTTGCGTTAGCGTTATTTTGTTTTGTAAAAATATCATTTGTGTGTTTTATTTGTATTTGTAAGTGTGGGAGTTTAAGTATGTGGTTAAGTAATCCATTCTTTTAAGCTTAAATTATTTTAAGTGTTTTAAGATTTTTTTTGTTTATTTAGAGGTTAACGTTTACAATTTAAATGTATTTTGAGGTTAAATTCAACTAAAACTTTTTATTTAATGTTTTTCATGTTTTTTTCTTTTTTTTTTGGAATATAAATCTCCAAATAATAAAATCACAGTTTAGATAATTGTTTTCATTAACTCACCCCAGAGAGGTTTTACCCCTTAATTATTTTTTCCATATATTACCGAATATTATTTCAAAATAAATGAATTCTCTAAAATATTAGAAGTTTTGTTGGTTCTGTTTTTTTTTTAGTTTTCATTGCTAGCGACATCTATAATTTAGTAGTTTACTTTTGCACACCTAACCTAACTTAACCTAATTTTGTTGATTAAGACTTCAGTTTTAGGTTAAAATTTTTTATTTTTCACATAATTTTTTAACATTTAAATATTTGCTGCGTTTCAATTAAATATTTATTTTAACTTGCGTAAATACCATATTTTAATGTACCAAAATCTATATTATTTTAACCTATAAATTTCGAACATTTTCAAAAATTTAATGGAAAATAGAATCCGTGCATATTTCTTATGAGTTTTATGAGTTTGTTTGACTTGCAACGCCAAACTTTAATGTACAACAAATTATTTATGTTAATGTAGAAATATATATACAAAGAGATAAAAAAAACAATTTTTTAGTAATAAATTTCTTACAAAAACAAAAGAAATTTTAAAGAAAAAAATGTTAAATTAAAAAATGACGTTTTTGTGGTACGTTGATTTGATGTCTTTGTGTTTGATGGTGAAACAAATACCTTTACTGTGGTTTAAATAATTTAACGAATTTAATTCCGATTGGTTGGTGCTGGTAGCTCGTTTCCAGATGAACGCAAATCGGCACGCGGGCGTATCCGAATTTTTTGACGCCGGTGCGTGTCGTGGGATAATTTTAGTCAATATCAAATATTGCATTGCCTTCTTACTCCAAAGCGCTATACGAAATATTCCTGAAATCATACAAATATTGCTTACTCTTTGAGCGATTGAGCAAGATGCAGCTGTCTCCCATCATCTCGCTCGCTCGCGATTTCCTCGGGAGGTACACACTCGTATCATCGATTCCCAGATTCCTCCAAATATGCTCAGTCTTCTGAATCAATTGCTTAAGCACACAACTTCTTTCCGTTAAAACACGCAACTGTCTATAACATTTTGTTTGCAATTTCATTGGATTCACAGTAGTTGAACACGCAATCAATGTTTAACTACTTTAATTAGTACTAAAAACATCCCGCGAGCGGCCATCTTGTGTTAGAGTATGTTTTCGTGGCTTAAGTTACCCGAAGCACCCCAAGCCAATTGGAACGATATCTCGACTTATTTTTGGGAAAACTACAAGTGTTTTACTTATTCGGAGTTGGATCGCGAAGAAACTCCGGTTTGTTATCTGAACGTACCATCTGCACCTGTCAACGGTGTTGATTTTGCTTCCTTAGTTTATTTATCAACGTATTTTGTACAAACGCATAAAGGTATTGATTGAAAACAACCCTAAATTTGGAAAAACTAAACGTCTTGTTCAAATCTTGTAAAAAATGTTGAATATATTTTTTGTTTTCTAGCTGAAATCAAAATGCCGAACGGAAATATCGACTTGCCAATCATAGAAGACAACCATGATGGTACCGTGAGCGTTAAATACGATCCAAGGGAAGAAGGTCTGCATGAATTGGCGGTGAAATACAACGGGGAACATGTCCAAGGTTCTCCCTTCAAATTCCACGTCGACTCCATCAGCTCCGGTTACGTAACCGCGTACGGGCCAGGTTTAACCCATGGCGTTACTGGTGAACCAACCAACTTCACCATCTCCACCAAGGGCGCAGGCGCTGGGGGTTTGTCCATGGCTGTTGAAGGACCAAGCAAAGCTGAAATCTCGTGCCATGACAACAAGGACGGTACCGTTTCCGTGTCTTACCTTCCAACCGCCCCTGGCGAGTACAAAATCTCCGTCAGGTTCGGCGAGAAACACATTAAGGGATCACCGTTTAACGCTAAGATCACCGGAGAAGGTAGGAAAAGAAACCAGATCTCTGTAGGTTCTTGCAGTGAGGTGTCCTTACCTGGTAAGATCTCTGACGCGGACATCAGGTCTTTGAATGCTTCCATTCAAGCTCCTAGCGGGTTAGAAGAACCTTGCTTCTTGAAGAGATTACCTACGGGTAACATTGGTATTTCGTTCACTCCCAGAGAAATTGGGGAGCATGTGGTATCCGTTAAAAAGTTAGGTAAACACATTAACAACTCACCGTTTAAGATCAACGTCTGTGAACGGGAAGTAGGTGACGCTAAAAAGGTTTCCGTCACTGGTACTGCTCTCAAAGAGGGTAAGACTCACACCGAGAATACTTTCACGGTTGATACTCGAAACGCTGGTTTTGGTGGTTTGTCTTTATCTATTGAGGGTCCTAGCAAAGCTGAGATTCAATGCGCGGATAAGGATGATGGTACCCTAAACATTTCGTACAAACCTACCGAACCTGGGTATTATATTGTTAACCTTAAATTCGCGGATCACCATGTGGAAGGATCGCCGTTTACTGTTAAAGTTAGCGGGGAAGGTACGAACCGCCAACGTGAAAAGATTCAGCGTCAACGTGAAGCTGTACCGATCACTGAAGTTGGTAGCCAGTGCAAGCTCACCTTCAAAATGACTGGTATCACTTCATTTGACCTGAGCGCTCATGTTACTTCTCCTGGGGGTGTTATTGAGGATGCGGTCGTTAAAGAAATCCAAGATGGTCTTTACGCTGTTAATTTCGTCCCCAAGGAGTTGGGAGTTCATACCGTTTCTGTCAAATACAAGGATATTCATATTCCTGGTAGGTTTATTGTTTTATTCATTTTAAGACTTTACTAATTCCACTATTTAATTTAAAGGATCTCCTTTCCAATTTACTGTGGGTCCATTAAAGGACCAAGGTTCCCATTTGGTTAAGGCCGGTGGTTCTGGTCTGGAGCGTGGGGAGCAAGGTGAAATCAACGAGTTTAATGTCTGGACTCGTGAAGCTGGTACCGGCCAATTGGCCATATCAGTTGAAGGTCCTAGCAAAGCTGAGATTAATTTCACTGACAGAAAGGATGGATCCTGTGATGTGTCTTACAAAGTGTCCGAACCAGGTACGTGACTTGTTAACTTGTTAACATAAATATCATAAATCTAGGATTGGTTTTACGCCGTTTACACATCTTAACAAATTAGTGCGCTGTCCAAAATGTTGGGTCTATAATTAAGATAAATTTTAAGTTAACTAGCATACGTTTGAGGCAATTTACGTGAAGGTGGGACGCTTCAATGCACAACTTGGCGAGGTGTCAACTTTTTTACTCATTATGAGTGTGTGGATGTACAGAAAATGCGACTTAAACTTCAAAAAATGATTCATAACCTACGCATACTTAACTTAACTAGCTTTAACTATAATACAGTGTTTAGAAATGTTTAAATCCTACCGGGAGATCTTACCATCAAATTGTTTCTTACCAGGTGAATACCGTATCGGCATGAAGTTCAATGACAGACACATCCCTGACTCACCATTTAAGGTGTACATCTCTCCAGCTGTTGGTGATGCTCATCTTTTGGAAGTTGCCCAATTCCCAGAGGGTGCTGTCCAGGCTGATAAACCATCTCAGTTTATGGTGCGCACTAACGGAGCCAAAGGTGCATTGGATGCTAAGGTAAAACATAACCTACAATTTGCTAACCTTAAGCTTAAAACTAAGGTTATGACAGTTAATAACTAAAAACAATAAATTACAGATCATTGGACCATCTGGTCACGAAGAGGATTGTTTCATCCAATTAATCGACATCGAAGAATACTCGGTTCGTTTCATGCCACGTGAAAATGGTATCCATAAAATCCATTGCAAATTCAACGGAGTCCACATCCCCTTGTCGCCGTTCAGCATACGAGTTGGTAAGGACACCGCTGATCCAGCTGCTGTTCACGCTGCTGGTGCCGGTGTTGGTCAAAACATCAAAACCGGAACCAAAACTGATTTCATTATCGATACTGTTAACGCCGGAGCTGGTACCCTAGCGGTTACCATTGATGGCCCCAGTAAAGTATCAATGGATTGTACTGAAGTCGATGACGGTTACAAAGTACGCTACACTCCCCTAGCACCTGGAGATTATTACGTCAGTATTAAGTACAATAACAACCACATTGTGGGATCACCATTCAAAGTCACCAGTACTGGTGAATCCAACATGGTGGATGTTGGTACCCAAGAAACTTCATCTGTCGTAGTTGAAACTGTTGCTAAAGTAGCTGGTACCCAAGACAGGGGACCAAAACTGCCACAATTTAAAAGCGATGCTACTAAAGTTACTTCTAAGGGTATGGGTTTGAAGAAAGCCTACATGGGTAAACAGAATCAATTCACTGTCGCTGCCAATGATGCCGGATCTAACATTCTCTTCGTTGGTGTTCACGGCCCGAAAGGACCATGCGAAGAAGTGTTCATTAAGCACTCCGGACGCAATCAATACAATGTTAATTACTTGGTCAGGGACAGGGGAGATTATATTGTTATCGTCAAGTGGGGCGATGACCACATCCCTGGATCACCTTTCAAGGTCGAGGTTTAATTTTTTTTTACTTTTCAAGTAAATTTCTTATATTTATTTTATTTAGATGTAAAATTACTTTACATATTCATTAAATACCATTTTATCTTTGATATCCTTAAGTGCCTTGAATGATACGATTGTAAATGATTTGATTATGAACATTTAATTAACTTTATCGATATAATGTTGAAAACAAACTCTATATTTATATAATCATCAGTTGGTTTGTTATTTTTTTGGTTTCTTTATGAATTATTTGATCAATTGAGTATATCTATTCATACGTTTCATTTGTATATAGTTTATGGACAATTATCTGTATGTTTAATTTTTATATTTGCTTGAGAACGTTGAAAATTGTTGGAAATGTTGAGAATTGAGAATTTTGTCGTTTTCGATCTTCTTATTATGCTTATATGATAAATAATAAATACATACTGTAAAACTTGTATTGCTTTGTTTTATTACTTTAATAATAAACAAAAACGCTTTAAAATTAAAAAATCCCTTTATTGTTCGTAACATAACCTAAATTTACATTTTAACATAAAAATTCTTTAATGACACCTTAATACTTCACTAATAACAATTATAATTCACATTTATAACGTAAAACACTACTAAAGTACTCTCTATAATCTAATTAACGTTTAATTTTGATGATTAAATAATTAATTTAACATTTTGACATTTTCATGAAATTATTGTGACAAATGTAATTTAATCTTAAACGTATGCAAACGCAAGTGTATATTAATCAAGTGTAGATTTGTGAATGCACAACCACGGTACAAACACGGAACAGGAATAGAACGCGCTAAAAATAATCAGTTTGGTGGGTTCGAAAAGCTTTTAGCCTGAACGACGAAGTCAAACCCAAGCAATCACATCGTAAAGTGTCGTCGCATTTCTTTTTGCAGCGTGGATATCTACAATTATACAATTAATACGATAGAACTTCTACCCATTGTGTTCAATTGATTGGTATTTTAAAACTTGTAAGTTCATTTTGGATTAAATAATTTCAGGAAGTGTGAAATTTATTTTTGGCTGCATTTGAGCATTGACAACACGTGGAAGTTTTGACATTTGCGTTACACTAAATAATTATTAAGTTTTTATTAGTACTAATAGAAAATGGAATATGATTACATTGTTTTTTTGTTAATGTTATTAATAATTATTAATTTTTTAGTTTGAAAATGTTTAAATCTTTAAAATTATCATTTGACATTGACAAGTTGTCAAATTGTGCTACGCATGCGTATTTTAGACATATTTTAAGTTGTAAAACTTTAATTTAAACGCTTTTATGTTCATTTATTTTCTTAAATATTATTCCTTTAGTTTAGTAATTAAAATTTCAAAGTGTTAATGCTTTAATACATTGTTTATTATTAGTTTTATTTATACTATTACTAATTTTAAAACTACCCATGGTATTTCTAATTATTTCATTCGTTTTATGTACGTAACTAACCGATGTTACCCGAAACTAATAAACAGAATGCAATTGTTTTTCTTCGTGCTTTGTACCACTTTGTACTTACTGGTGCTTGCGCTTTGTGTTCGGTGCTTTACTTGTTCACTCATTGCCGCCTAGATGAGCACCAAAATTCTAAGGTTATAAATGTTTAATAATTGTGTATTTTTATCCAGTATTCGTCTATTTTAATTCGACCTGATTCTCTGCGATCTTCAACAACGTTGTAAAACCTGAAAAAACCTTACACCACATCTAAATTATAAATCTTGTTATTGTTGAATATAATATTGATATAACAAGTGCAAAAAATGGAAGTACAACCAGATGAAAAGTACACCAATGGACAAAAACGTAAAGAGATTAAATTCCGTCGACGAGATAATAGATGTTTGGAAAACATCTTAAGAAATGTGAGTACTTTATCTGATGCTGAAAAGTTTGATGAACTTAAGTCAAAATATGTGGAACTGTATGACCAAGTGCGATTGGCACACAACAATCATTTTGCTATGGAAACTAAAACTAAAGCTATACAACATCAAATGGAAACTTTGAGGAATGATCACACCAAATCAGTTATGGCTAGAACTAGATTGGAGAGTTTGTGTAGAGAATTACAAAAACAAAACAAAATTATTAAGGTATTTATTTATATATAAATTACTAACAAATAGGTTAAAAGGAGATAATAATTTTTTTTTATTGTTGTGGTTTTAGGAAGAAAATCTTACTAAAATTAAAGAAGAAGAAGAATTACGAAAAGAATTTGCAGCTAAGTTTCAAACAACTTTAGCTGAAGTTACAAACATGCTGCAGGAAAACAATGACAAAAATATGAAGCTTAGAGATGATAATCAAGACATGGCTAAAAAGTTGGCATCATTGTGTCAAGAGTTTGAGAGTGCTGAGCAGGAAATTGCAAGGATGAGTGTTAAAATGAATTTGGAGAAACAACTATCAGATGCTACTTTAGCTAAAGTTCAGTATGAGCTTAAAGTGGAGCGTGATTTATGGGCGACAGAGCGTGAAATGCTTAACCAAAACTTGAAAAAAAGTGAAGAAACTTGCGCCCAGTTACAGTTAAACATCAAAGCTCTTGAGAATCATTTACAAATGTATACTGGTAAATATGAAGAGTTTGAGAACACAATCAGTAAGAGTAGTCAGGTATTCGACAGTTGTAAGAGTGAAATGGTTAAAATGTCTAAACAGAATGGCGTATTGGAGAAAGAACTTAAAAACTGGAAGGGTAGATGTGAGCATTATGCTAAAATCGTTTTAGATTTAACTGCAAGCAAACAAGTGCATGACACTGACTTAGGTAATGCTGAGAAAAAAATTGAACAACTGCAGAAACTGTGCAGGCAATTACAAGTAGATAGGGCTGCATATCTTAAATTATTGAAAATGAATAGTATTGAACCATCATCACAAATTTGTGTTGACACTTGTACAGTTTCTAATGCTAATGGTAATAATCAATCGAATTACAAACCAACTAAAAAGGAGCAGGAGTTGTCTGTGTTAAAAAATAATCTCAAAGCTTTAGAAGAACAATTTTCAAGTAAGTTTTTTGTTTAAAAGTTGTGGTTTTTACTTTTAAATTTTGTGGTTATATTTCAGCATTAACTGCAAAACCAGACCCCAATAGTGAGGCACCACCAGAAGTGAAGCAAATTATGGAAATTCATCAAAACGAAGTTGCAACTGGGGTAGAAATCAGTGAAGTTGTGGAAAGTGAACAAAATGGTGTAGAAACTAACGAAGTAAGTCCATTGAAAACACTGAATACTGATACAACTCAAAGCGAAACAGTTGAAAGTAATGAAAATATTGTTGCTAATGACACACAAACTTTAGATGCAACTACAACTGAACCTGTAACAGTACCTACAGAAAATTAATGAGTAAACATGTATTATTTATGAACTCTATTTAGGTTATGTTTATGTTATTAAATGAAGCATACGTTTTGTGTACGATTTATTTCTCAATTGTTATCGGCACGTCTTGATTAGGAATTACTTAAAAACGTGACTTTGTTTTTTTTCAATACATATTTAAAGCTAATCTTGTTGATTTACTGTTACTTGTTTGTCGACTTGTTAGTGTCAACTTTACGTTTGTTTTGACAGAAGTACAGAATGAAGACATTTTTAGTGCTTTTGTTGGGAGTTACAATTTTCATTGGGGGTATAAAGTCAATTGAAGGTAAGTTTCTTTTTTTGTTTGTTTTGGGTTTATTGGTTGTTTGGCTTTGTTATTAAGTTTGGTTATGTTGTGGTTATAGGGGACACAGCAGTTAAAAAAAAATGTGTGTGTAACGTTCTTGTTACTTTAAAAATTTGCAATTCAAGAGGGATGGATTATGATGGTACGCTATGTTGTCCTAAGTGTGTTCCAAGGATAAAAATTGGAAAATTATGATTTTTCTCTTTGAAATTTAATGTAATTTAATAAAATGTTTATGTGATTGTAACGTTATAATTTTTCAATTATAGTTAAAGAGTTGCTCTTTAACATATGGCCAAATTTAATCCATAAATATTCCCCGAAGTATTTTATTTTTGCTTTCAAAGTTGGGCAGTTTTTTCGTTTTTTCCAAACACGTTTTTGAAAATTGCTCATAACTTTTGACCATGATACTCAAATTCACTTTCCTTATTTTTCTAATAAAGTTTAAGAGTTGTGCTTCAACGTATGACCAAATTTAATCCATAAATATTCCCCGAAGTATTTTATTTTTGCTTTCAAAGTTGGGCAATTTTTTCGTTTTTTCCAAACACGTCTTTGAAAATTGCTCA
>JARJDS010043794.1:0-28446 GCA_030264155.1 Atheta pasadenae
TAAAATACTTAGAATACGAATTTTTTAATTATTTAAAAAGGAGATGAAAGAGCAACTCTTTAGGTATACTTTAAAAGTAAATATAGTTAAATTAATTAAACGGGAAATGAGTTATGGCCGTTTTTCGGAGGCGTGTTTTGCAAAAAAAGAAAAGCTACATATTAAATAATGTGTTTTATATGTAGGTACGCATTTTAATTTCTGTGCACATAATTCTATTTTTTAAGATACGATTATATATGTAACTTATGCGTATAATTACGATAAGCGCACGCCGATAAATAATTCCGCAGCATTTTGCGTGCATTACAGCCACTTATATAACGTTTCGCCATCATTACTCGCCAGGTACCGTTTTTTATTCCTTCGTCACAATTAGCGGGCGTCGACGAGTTGTTCAACAGCAGTGCAATGTTTGCAAATGTGCATATTTTTTATGAAATGCAAACCCGTATACCTACCTAATATGACTTAGTACATTCCAACATGAGTTTTAAGTGTTAATTAAAATTGTTGCTGAACATTAAAACGTGTTGGTAATGATATCATTTAGTTATTTATATACGTTTTATTCATTTTACAGTTTTCTATAGTTACCAAGAAAACAAAAACATTTTTGATTAGTGCAAATGAATGAAGCAAAATAAGTCATAAATAATAAGAGAAAAGAAGAGAAAAACAATTTGTTTATGAAGCAACCTTTTTTATAATGTAGATTTCCTGTACACGAACTAAACGTTAATGGTTCTATTGTTTATTATTGAATAGGAATTTTATTAATTTACTTGTAATCCCTAAAGAATTTCGTCCTTAATTAAGTTTCATTATCTGCGACTACATTGTGTATGTGTACGCAGTAAGTGTTTGTAATTAATTTAAAGTTAGTTGTTTAGTAATTAACAATACATCATGTACTTTCATCAGAAATAATTGCTAAATTGGTCAACTACCTCTACCTCAATTACGATTAATTTAACCAAACATTTATTATCTCTTTGTTTACAACAATGTTGTGAAGTAGTTATTTTGTGTAAGTTTATCTTTTATTGGAATATATGTTAATATTTTAAAATACTAAAAGTTTGAAAAATAATTCCAGCTTATATATAATTACATATTAACATATAGTTATATAGTTGTGTGTTGTTTATTATTAATTATTATTTAAACACAGAGTTATGTGATAATATGTCGTGTAAAATTGTAAATTATACGATTTACAAGCATGTGTAACCTTGCACATTTACTAAAACTCTTTACTTACTTTTCCTTCACCAAAATATGTTAATGTTCAAAGCTTAAGCTATAAAAGCGTCCAATGCTAATATTGATATTCATGAAAACCATATTCCTAAATTTCTAAGTGTGCGTTTAGTGCTTTGTAATCTATGATTAACTGAAAGAATAATGTTGAACCTCCCTTCCAAACCTTTACCACTTTGTTAAACTACAAACGAAATTTTCCTATTCTTTATTCTCTCATACTCCCGCTTTCCTTGGCAGGTACCTATAATATTATTCATAAATTAATAAATTATATCTGTTATCATTTCAATTTCTATCATTCCTAATACAATACATTCATAAGCCTAAGCCCTCATACATTGCACAAATATTCAAATCACACCTTCTGCTTTCCTATATATTTCCATTCACAACTCAGTTTTAGTTTGGCCTTATACACCTTCGGTTCTTCAGTTTCTTCACTTAAAACAGAATTTTCTGTTTGTAGTTATCGTAGAATTTTATGTTCAAGTGTTTTTTGTGAATATTATTATTTTGGGTGAATAATTAATGTAATTACAATGGCGGAAATTATTACAGTATTAGCGCTAAATTCAGCGCACCTGAAGCAGTTGATACGATCCGGCGATGTGGAGCGTTTGGAAAATTTGGTCTACGAGGGCCAAGGGCAAAAGTTGTTGACCGAAAGCTCGCCGGACCCGAAGGTTAAGAATTTTTTGAAGAATTTACCAGTTTTAATGGTGAGTACACATGAGTCACCACATTATTCAATTATACACACACTCAATTACAACGCGATGTTTTTCCCACTATAGTCGTTAACAATTTATAAGTTACCATTACTGCTACTGTTGCTTTTTTTTTTAAATCGATTTATTGATTTATTTATGTACAATTTTAAAAATTGAACACAATCATTGAGTGATGATTACCTTTAACAATAGAGTGTCATGTCTAGTCCTTCGTTGAATCATACCATAATTGGTTATTTGTTAAAATCGATAAATTCAAATGAAACGCTTACAATTCACAAGAAATGCAATTATAATGAAGAAAACACTTTCTAGATCATTTACAAAGTGAAAGAAAACTATTATTTACATGAAATATTTGAATAACAAGTAGCCAACAACCCGAAACATGAAAATACTTATTTCATTTCATGAAAATATCAGCACTATCAAATTATTATTTTAATGTTTACTCTTTTGTTAATATTTAAGTTCATTTATTTATTTTTCTTATTATTATTTCGTTGCACATATATTTTCGTGTTTTTTTTATTATCATTTTCTTTTTTCTTATTTATTTCTTTATTTTCTTCATTTTCCTACATTTTTTCTTCATATCTTCATCGTTTTCTTTTGATTTTTCTTATCTTTTTAGAATTATTTGTCATTTATTTCAACTTTCCTGCTTTTTTAAATTCTGTATTTTCTTTCTTCAATTTTTTTGTTTCTACTTTCAGCTTTTTTCTTCATTTCTCCTTCACTTTTTCTATATATCTTCTATCAGTCATCATCTATCTTCTTCAATTCCTTGTTTTTATTGATTCCATTATTTTCACTTCTCACTGGGAATGCTCGGTATGAAGTCACGAAACAAACTAACTTTTATTAACAAGACGATTTACAAAGTAAACAACACGAAAAACAAAACAATAACAAAGCCTACTCGGATCTTCGCGAAAAATATCCTCAAAGCCTACTCGATTCCGAACATTTCTTTCAATGTATATTACAGTTTTCTTTTGTTTCTTTAAACATTACTTACTTACAAATAGTTACCAATAAAATTCGTGATTTTATCAAGATTTAACCACGCAAAAAAATAAAAAAAACTAATAAAAATCAAAAACATTCGCCTGACACGTTAACAGTTCATAATAAGTAAAAATTATAATGCTCGACATAAAATAATATTCCAAAAACATAAAATTAATTTACATAAACCTCGCAATTTGAAATGAAGGTCATTTAACCCAAGATTAACTCACATCATAACAATTCCAACATGTTTAAAGTTCGAAGACGTATGTTTTATTCATTCATACATAATGCAATCGCAGTCATTAGTCATGCAACCATGCAATTTTCGTTTTATTCAAATTTCTTCCAACGTGTTGACACAAATAAAGATATAAAGATAACCACCCGCGTGTTGCACCTACAACTTATAACAGTAAAGCTGTAGACTTGTACATTTGGATACCCATAGACATTAAAATGTAGATTAAAATTAATTAAAGTGTTGGAATTAATTGTTTGTCCAGAGTAAGATAAGCGCGCTGCACGATGCCGTTAACAGCGGCCGCCTGGACGAACTCCAGGCACTGCTGGAGGATGAGAACGAAAAGACTAGGAAGAGACTGATTGTGGCCAAAGACGACGCTGGCGTTGGATTGTTACACAAAGCAATTTACTACGACTTGAAGAGTATTTCCGAATGGATTATTAGGACTTATCCTAGTGCTGTTCAATCCAAAGATGCGGTAAGTTTTTATTTAAAGTTAAGTTAATCCAAGTGAAATAATTTATAAATAATTGTAGGAAGGACGAACGCCGTATCATTACACCCCGATGTGTACGAATGTCACAGCAATGCAGAAATTTTTAAAAATGGCTGGTGCAGATCCTTCGGCGTTGGACAATCGGCAACGAAGCGCTAAGTATTACAAGGATCACATTTCAGAACTGGAGTTGCCAAGTGCGCACAAAACGTCGTACATGTCAAGAAGAGGGACACAAATTAGTGATAGTGAGTATTTTTATTGGTATTTAAAAAATCATTATTACCATTTTTTTGCCAAAGAAATTTAAAGAAAATTTTATTGTGGCCTTTAGAGTAGCGTAACCCCTTAACAGTTTACTCAATGTACTCAAAGTCAACTATTAATAGTTTGGTCATAACCTCACTTGAAAAAACGTTGACTTTGGTCATGGTTTGACATCACGAATGCATTAAAATAATTTCAACGCGTTTGAAGTTTAAATGAAGTAAAATTTAATATTATCATGCGAATTGCATGCAGTATTTGCCCAAAATGTTACCTTGGATGTCTTAGGGTTTTAACTGCATATTTTTAAATCCAAATCAACATCGAGATCTAACCTCAATTAATTCCATAACACAAATAACACAATGTCATGACGTGTAAAACGTAAAACGCAACCAAGTATACATTAATATCGTAATATCGCACACAATCAAGATGGATATTTAATATCAATCGCTTTAATTATGCAAATGTATTTTTTGAGGTTTCCTCTTTCGCCCCTTCGTGATACACACCTGATTGGCAGCAATTTAAACACCGAAATATAATTATTGTGGCTTGGTTGATTCCATTTGCGTTATGTTGATAAATTTACTTTTCTATTTTTTCTTTATTTCCCAAAACACTATCGTGATGAAAGAACAGCGTATTCAATATGGTTTTTTTGGTTACACTCTGCTGTGATTTGATTTGATTTGACCGCAATGAGGAAAAACCATTCGCGTGTTGGCACTGATGCCGAGGCGTTAATTATACCAACGCGTACAAACTAGGCTTTAATCACTTATTGCTAATGCTTGTAAATGTTTGCAATCTGAAACATGAACTTGGTGACTGGTGGTAACCAAAGTAATTATTAAAGTGAGATAATATATAGGAACAATGTTGGTAAAGTACTTAAATAAGTGGTGATTCATCTTTTCATCTTTTTCTTTTAAATATATATATCTTTTATCTTTCTCTCACATATTTCATTTCATTCAATTGTTCAATTGTTTACTGGCGTTGTTATGGACTGTGTTGTCCGAGTAGGCTTTGACAAAGTGTGCGAAAATATCGTAGTAGGCTTTGTTATTGTTTTGTTTTTTATGTTGTTTACTTTGTAAATCGTTTAAAGAAAAAAAGTTAGTCACATTTTAGAATCTGTTGTGTTAATACGTGTCATTTGTTAGAGACGAAAAGTCTTTCGGACTTTTAAATATTTCAGTGTCGTTTGGTCCTCAACTTATTTGAATTTGGTATGTTTCTAATTTATTAATTATTTCTAATTTAGTTCTTTGTTACTACCATTTATCTTATTTTTCTTCTTCTTATATATTACTTATATAGAACTTTTTATTCATCCATTTTTTCTTATTTAATCATATTTTTCTTATTTTTCCTCTATGTCTTCTTATTTCCTGATTTTATTTCCATATTATCTCGAGTTTCTTGTTTATTTTCTTAATTTATTTATTGCAACATCATTTTTTCTTACATTGCCTTATATTTTCCTTTTTTTCTCAGAATCCTTTCACTACACCTAATTTTATTTTATTTATTTTTTTATATAAATACATCTATTCTCTTAATTAAAATTTCCATCTCATTTCTTTGCTATTTTCCAATTTTTTCTTTATAATTTTAAAATTGTATTATCAACAAATCACAAAAATAGAATAAAAATAGAATAACATCTTCCACAAAATACATAATATGACACATATTTTTTTAGTTAATGTCAACTACTATCTATTAATCATCACATTTATAACTTCCAACAATTTTCAACATGCAATATTTTATGGATACGGATTGAACGAGTCACAATGTTCATAAAACATTGCTAATATAATAATATTTTTCCCAACAAATGACTAATTTCCATTATCATTAACTAGTTCAACGTTTTCTCGTTTGTCCTGTCCTGTTCTGTTTTGTTTTGTTTTGTTAATAAACTTTTATAGATTTGTTTTTATTGCGGTACAAATTCAATGTGCTTTTAAAATAATTTTATTCTTTGTCATTTATTTCAGTTAGGAAAAGCACAACTTTTGCATTTATATATTATTTTTATTAATATCGACATGCTTCTTTTTATGACGTGATATGTGATAAAACGGCGATAAAATCTTTATTTTTGTATAACCAGAAACTAGAAATCACTTATCATAAGTTCATGGTACTATTTAGTAAATATTAATTTTGTCATAAAAAAGTATAATAAGCTATTAATCTAATTAATAACTTTTAGAAAATTAGTTGGAAAATAAGTTTATGGAATAATTGATAAGAAAAACTTTTGTTTTATTGAATAATTTCGACCTTAATTAATAAAACTAGATTTCAATCATTATAATCAACTTATGTTGCGTGCACTTTTTTGTGTACAATATATTTTAGTTTGCACTAGTTCTACATTTATAATTTATGAATAATTATTTTTGAAAAACTAATTTGTGCCTTACATTAACTGACGACTAACCACAACCATTTATACAGATTATGTATCATTTTCGGGTCATTTTTTAACGTGGTAGTAAATGTGGAACAATGGTGGAACAGTGTTTGGTAATTAATAATTACAGTAATTAGTCAGTGAATACCCTACATTGGCATATAAAAAATACATGTTCTGGAAATAATGTTTAGTTTGAACTATTGTGAATCATTGAATTAAGGTCAATTGTCCTTTAATCCAAGAAAGTAACACAACAGTTATTGAAAAAAAAAATTATTTACATAGACTATTTTTAAATTTAGACATTTAGAAGTTGTTGGGATCTTATAAAAAAACAGCCTGACAACTTTTTGTTTTTTAAGTTAAATTAAATAAATAATATGGTAAAAGTATGAAAAAAAATCAACCAGAATTAATTGACTGTGGGTGAAAAACAAGTGGAAAATTTACATGAAAAGTTATAGAAGACTCTAGTGACTTTCACTTTTGTGCGTGCAAGGCATCTGTAATCATGAGACATGGCAACATAAATTATTTACGAGCAATAAAAGTTACTGGAACGTGAATCCTTGGGGAACTAAGATACTAGTTTTATCATCAACATATTCATTAACATATATTTCATAAATTGATATAAATATAAAATAGTTAAATACCATTTTAGTTGGCACGATATTTTTTAAATCAAAATTAAGAAAACCAAAAATAAAAAGATTTGTCCGCTGTTGGAATCTCCATATGCTCAATAATATGCAAACAAAAAGAAAACAAATAAATGATACACGCAACCAAGGTTTGTTTTATCGAACGGACACAATTATATTTTCTGCACGTACATGGCACGTGTTTATAATAAGTACAGACAGATGCAATTAGAAATTTGTAGGTCGATATTGCCAATTATAATGGTATAGTTCATGATATTTTACATGAAAAGGTAATATTTGTTATATTTAACCTAAAAATCTACACAAAATATATATTTGTTACAAAATCTAATAGAAAGTCAAAGGCACATGATAAATAATTACCAATAATTTTCTTGGAAATTATAATAATTCTACAAATTTCCGTCCGTACAATTTAACAAAATAACACGTTGTTCCAAGTTGTGCTTATATACCTACGCAATCCATTTAAATTCATGTCCGAAGAATTGTAAGTCACATACCTTGGGGATCGATAAATGTTCGGTAAATGTTCAATTATTAATACGAGAATCGGGTCACGTGATAGATACAAGTTGTACCACCAACCCAGCGCGACATGAAAAACTATCTACGCTGGTAGTTGTGACACTGTCCGCGTGTTTTCATATTGTATGTATCGTAAAAGGATGGAAGGGTAGTTGCGTTCTTAATGTAGGTATACGCAGTTGATGGTCATTTACGTCCGGTCGTCCTGCTCAAACGCTTATCGCGCATCGCGTCCCGAGTCGCCTCCATGAACGCATCGCGAATCGATTACAGTTTCAACATTTTGAAATAATTTTTGAATAAGACAAAATGCGGGACGGTTTCTCAGGTCTGAACATCAAGAAAAGCAACATCCGGATATGGATTCATCAACGGGATCTTACAAGTCTTCAGCAGGTCATCTGGGAGGGGCATGGGAACAAGTTGTTGGTAGAACACAGCAACAATCCAAAGGTTAAAAGGTTCTTAGAAGCAACTCCTTATATGCTGGTAAGTTTGGTTACGTTTTCTAAGTTGGTAGAAAGGTTCTAAGGTTCTTCTATTTGGTTTGATTAGGGTTGCATCAAGAACGTGCACGCTGATGTGGTCAACGATGATTTTGAAGCTTTCCAAGAACATACTGCTCCTCCTGCACCGAATGTCATCTACATTGCTAAAGATGTTAATGGTTTAACTCCGTTACACAAGGTTGTTGTTGGGAAAACAAGAAAGTAAAAAGAAAATACATTATGGGGTTTTGTTTTGGTTTGTTTGTTTACAGGCTGCTGGATTAGGCCGTACAGACATTGCGGAATACATCATTTCCCACAATCCGAAAAGTGTCTCTTGTGTGGACAATGATGGAAGGACTCCGCTTCATTACGCTGTCATTCTCAAAGATGGCGGCAAAATGTTTGACTATCTGGTCGATGCCGGCGCAGACGAGGGCGCCCTGGACAATGTAAGTGATTGTTTGCTTCTAGCACGCATGACAAATACCCCAGTGGGGTTTAGTTCACGCCCAATTGCGACGTTACCGAGTTGGATATACGTCGTTGGCTTGAATGACTGTAATCATGTGAAATAATTAACGATAATTACAGAAATCGAAAAGCGCAGGATTTTACAAGACACGAACCAACGAGATTGATACCAAGCTGCTACATGTCATTCCTGATTCGCCGCGCAAAGCGAAGGAAGGTGGAACGTTCGACTGGGGAATTCTTGGAGTGGCAGCTACACCCTTGGACGAAATGGCTAAAGTTATAGCGCCTGCTGCGGAAGAAGTTTTTGGAGCTCCGGAGGAAATATCAAATGGGATTAATGAAGAGACTGAAATTGCGGTTGAAGAAAATAATAATGAAGAAGAAGCTACGAATGGTGATGAACCACCAGAAGCTGAAGAGGAAGTAGAAGCAGAAGTTGAAGTAGAAGCAGCAGTTGAAGCAGAACCCGAACCTGAAGGAGAACCAGAAACTGAACCGGATCCAGAACCGGAAGCAGAACCTGAACCAGAAGCAGAACCAGAACCAGAACCAGAACCTGAAGCTGAAGCTGAAGTTGAAGTAGAAGTTGAAGCTGAAGCTGAACCTGAACCCGAACTTGAACCTGAACCTGAAGCAGAACCAGAACCAGAACCCGAAGCTGAACCGGAGCCGGAACCTGAAGCGGAACCAGAACCTGAGGTTGAGGTTGAGGTTGAACCTGAACCAGAACCTGTACCAGTGGATAGAGAACCAACACCAATGCCTCCACCTCCGGTTGATTCCGAAGAAACGACTGAACCAACCCCAGAAGAAGATGAAGAACCAAAACCAGACGAGGAAGAAGAAAAAGACAAAGACGATGAAACTGCTATAGTAGAACCTGAAGCAGTTATTGAAGGTGTTGTTAATGGCGAAAACGAAATCGAAAGCGTGAATGAACAAGGAGCCACTAAAGACGAGCCGGCTGATGCCGAAATAGCAGCCATGGTCGCAGCAGGAAATATGGAGCAATTAGCTGCATTGGTTCTAGATGGAGACGGTGATCGACTAATGGGCCACACCAGCGATATTCCAGAACTTCAATCATTCCTTGACAATGTTCCAGTTTACATGGTAAGTATGCAAAGTCTGGTTGTGTCCGTTTGTTGATGTTTATGTAGGTTAATCAATAAAGAACTAATCAATTATTTATCCATTCGTCGGCTCGTTTGCGCGTTAAAGAATAAAATCAATCGAATCCACATGGCGGCGCGTGACGGCAATCTGAAAGAATTACAAGCAGCGTTAGACAGGCGTAAATTCGCTAACGCAAAGGACAAGATCTCACCTTATGGTGCAACGCCATTACACGTGGCAACAGTGTTTGGTAACACAAGCATCGTGCGGTATTTAGCTGGCCGATTCCCTGAATCAGTGACAGCTGTCGATGATAATGGCCGAACCCCATTACATTATGCTGCCGTGGTGCCCGATAATGGACACTACTACAATTTATTGGTGCATTTAGGGGCTAATGCCAGGGCTGAAGACAAGGTACTACTAAATTATTGATTTCCCGAAACTATAAATAAATTATTCTGTATATGCTTATATAGTTTGGACATACTCCGGACTTTTACCGATCCAACCAAGGCGAGTTCTCTCACCGCGCCATTTTGACTGAGTATGGTGCTGCGGAACTAGCCGAGGAGATGTTAACAGACAAAGGTAAGATTTTGGACAACTGCTCGTGCTATGAATGTACCTCCAAATGTTTGTGTTATAACGTATTTAAACTTCTGATGTTTGTTACTGTTTGATTGTCGTTTTTGGTGTTTTACCTATATATACATTACCTACATATCTCGTTGAGAGCAAATGCATTTCATGTGATAAAGCGAAAACCGTTCTGGCACAAACCGTTTGTTACTTACCACAGTTCCCAATGACGTGCATTCGGCCCGGAAAGATTTGGACGATCACGACATGATCACAGTATTAGAACGCTGTTACAATGTGCTGCATGGCAGGCGCAACAGCAACGCATCCTCAGCAACATCGACTGCAACAATTAAGTCCATTGCGTCGCCGCACTCCATTCTCAGCCGACATACAAGGCGTTATGTGTTTGATAGCGTCAGCCCGAGACTTACCAGAATGGATCACAACTTGTACGATGTGATTTGGCCAAGTGTCAAGAAGCTACCAACTGATGGAGAGTTTCGTAACCATCTTGAAACAGATTTCCCAGTTGGCATTGTAGCTCCCGATTTTGCATCATATCACGTTTTTTCGGAACTGATGCTACCGATCATTAAAGATGCCAATAACTTAGACCCCCACGTCGAGTTACTACCACATCCCATAAGTAAATTTGTAAATATTGAAGAAATAGGTGAGGAAGATGACGGAACTCATAATCCTGATATTGTTAACGAGGACGATGAGTTAGTAGAGAAGACAGTTACAATTGACTTAGATATTGATGTTTCTGCCAAAAATATAATATCCGGACGCATTGAATGCTCCAGAAATCTGGATTCTTATGAGTTACCAAATTACTTAAATGTTGGAGAACTGGAACAAGTTGAACGGATGATCACCACCGTTTTGTTAAGTCATGAGTTTGCTCAATCCCTATACCCAAATGCAACTGAAGACGAAATTAAAGACAAAGGCAACGGGATTTATTACACAATGAATGAGATTTTGGAAGAACCGTCAGAAGCTCGTGTGATTCTAGCTTCTAATGGCTTGTTGATTCCTTTATGGAACGTCCCAGATTCTGACAGATTGCACGGCAAACACTGGCCCTACGGTCGGGGTGTCTTTGTGAGCAATAGTATTAACCTTGCAGTGTGGATTAATGTGTTAGACCACATCCGTATTGTAACAGTGACTTCTCCATTAAAGCCAGGGAATATCGGCCAAATCTATTCACGTCTCTACAAACTGATCAACTGCTTACAAACCAAACTGTCATTTGTTAGAGACGAATATCTTGGTTATCTCAGCGCCAGACCCACATCAGTTGGCAACACAATTCTCTTTAACTTTAACATTCGTTTCCCTCATCTTATCAAAGAACCCGATAACTTTAAATATCTCTGTAACGTACGTGGCTTGAATTTCGCGCGCAGTGTTGCCAGTTCGGAGATTGTGCGCATCAGCAACAAGCAATGTTTGGGAATCACCGAGTTACAATGTTTTGAAGATTTTAGCACAGCAGTGGCTAATATTCTTCAACTGGAAAAAGATTTAGCAATGTCTAGTTCACTTCACATTGCTGCATTGTTTGTCAACATGTTCAAACGAAAACGGAACGGACACATTGACAACTAATCACAACATTTTAAATCACAATTTCAAACGCAATAAACGAGTCAATTAATAATTGTTCAACTAATAACTATAATAAACATTTATATAGATGTGTGGCACTTGTAAATATTTCGAATAATGTTTGAGAGAATAAAACACTGGTTTTGAGAAATATACACTCGTTTTTTTGAGTAAATGGATTTGGAATGGATTTGTAATGGATCTTCAGAAGAAGATAATAAATTATTTACAGTCATATAAAGTCATTAGTTCATTATGGCCTTGACTTTGTTTGAAATAGACACGATTTTATGGATATAACCTCAAACTTACAAAGAAAACAATGTTTAGTTTGATCAGCAAAAACAAACAAACAAACAAAAGAGCAAAGGTTGTGTTTTCAACTTAACCTCATCTATTATTAACCATGGAAATGTATATCTAGGTAAAAACAAACGATCGTTAGACATTACAAACAAAAATATTTCTGTGTGTTATTGTATCGTCCTTGCGCTTGATTTCATTGATTCTAATTATATGTAATAAATGTTTAATGTCATGTGTCATGTATAACATTAAAGTTACTAATCAATAACTACAATTGTTCTGTTTTGTTTTGTTAACAGATGCCCATAACATGCAAGTGGAAATGCCCTTCTTTTGCACCGAGGAAGGACGTTACCTAGCTTCTTGTAAGTTTGACATTTACATACCATAATTTTTGATTTATTATCTTATTTATCCGATTTTATCGTTCAGTTTTTCCTTGTAATGTACAAATTAGTATCTCCTGTTTTTTGTGTGGTTTGTGGTTTTCTTCATTTGTTTTTCACCGTCACAATCACAATCAGTATTATTAACGCTAACCAACTCTAACCTAGTGTTGTACCATAACCTAACTTTAAAACTATATATATTGTATTATATGTCTTGCTTAAACGTCTTAAGTCTTGAGCTAATGTGCTTTTTTCTTATTCAATTTTAGCGTTTTCGTCTGATAGCGATTCGTACTAAACCAAACTAAACTAACTTAATGCTAGTAAACCGACCAAAAAAATTATGTGTAAACTTAGACTTAATTGTTGACCAAAATTAGATAAAATTGGATAAGAAAATGTTATTTGTATTTTGTAGTTGTAGTAGCTAAACAAAAGATAACCTCACTTAATGTTGAGGTTAGGTATTATACGTTGTGTTGGTTTTATAAATGTAGATAAATGTTTAACACAATAAACAAATAAAATAACAAAAATATTATTGGAATTTGTTTTGTGTTTTGTTTTTGCACATTGATATCTACGACTGTCATTTGTTAACTTTGTGGTTATGTATTGGTTGGGTAGCTGATGATTAATATTTGATAACGTTTTGTAATGTTTGTATTGTCTATAAGGTTGTTAAGTGCTTAGTAATTAATCGTTTGGGTTTTATTCTCTTTTATGCTGGTTATTACAAATTACAAGTTTGAATGCACACGTTTTATCCTTTTATCTTTCCAGTTCAGTTGACCTGGAGTGTTTGCTGTGTTTGCAGTGTTTGCAGTGTGATCCCCTGGTGTGGCGTCTTTCCCTCTGTGTAACTCATTTGTTCTTAAACAAATTTTGCAGTAATTGCTTCCATTCCAGCACTCGGCGATCCATTGATTAAAGGTCTTACTGAGGTGGCCAACAAGCGACCGACAGATCCTATCGCTTATCTGGCTCAATATTTGTATCAGTTTGCAAATAATAATAATAGAGCTTCGGTGACATCTAGAGGTCGAACACAGGTAATGTTTTATTGGTATTTATGTTATGGCCTTGGGAATGACCAAACTTTTTTTATTTTGTTATATATTGGTTCTTTAGTTGGTTCCAACATAACTTACTGAACCAATTGATGCTTGGGTTAGGTTAAGAGGATAGATATATATGTTAATATATTCGTTCATTATGATTTAGGAAAGTCAAAACATGATAACAGTTGAAACGCCGACACAAGCAGCAGATACTGATGATTCTGAGGTACTAGCAGCACCACAAACGTCACATGCTAATATTGATGTTGTTACATTGGAACCGGATGATAATCCATCGGAGGAAGAATCAGCGTTTAGTCCCACAAGTCGGGTAAGCGTTAGATTTATTAATGAGTGATACTGATTTTTGATGTTAGTTACACTTTTTCCTTTAATCGAAAATATCAATTAACTTATTGTTAACAAAATCTTAGATATCTTTTGTTTAAATTGTTTGATTTGGAAACGATATAGATTGTAGTACAAGTTGGGTAAGTGGCATATTTCCGAACGATTCTGAACAATAAGGAATGAGAAGCATGAACTTAAAAAATTCAATTTCAACAGAAGATATTAAAGATTTTCTATAACAAATATAGGAAAACTTCCAATAAACTATAGCCGGTTTCCTTATAAATCTTTGTTTGTTCATTTAAAGTGAGGTTGTGAATTAGTTTAGATTTGATGTCCTGATGTGTTGTTTGTGTTTTGGGTCTCTAGGACGAGCATGGTCAAAGCATGTTGCACTTTGCCGCCGCCCGTTCGCACGGCCGCAACGCCTTATTCCAGCTGCTAGTGGAAACGAACATTAATATCGGTTACCGGGACGAGTTGTATCGTACCGCTAGGGACATCACCGTGCAAGCGACCGTGCCGGAAAACACGCTCGAGATTGATAGATACGTGTTGCTAATTGCCACTCAAGGTACCAACAATTACAATCAATTTGTGTTATTGATGTACCCACCTATGTAAATGTATAAATGTAAATTGATTGTGTTTTTAGGAGACACTGATAAATTAGTGGAACTTCTACTAGACGGTTACGATCATATTATAGATATTATAGACGAAGAAGGAGTACCGATTTCAGAAGCAGCTAATCAAGCAAATCAACCCGATACTGTGGCATTTTTACATTCTATTTTAGCATTTGAAGTAAGTTATTTTTGGCGCCATTTTGTGCCACAAAACATAACACCATGCAAATAAATTGCAATACATTGTTTTTTATAATTTAATTAAGGAACGACGTGAACGTGTACATCACGCAATTCGCGAAGGAAATCTCGAAGACATTAAACAAATGTTAGCTGATGCAAATGATACCGGAAGTGGTCGTTTATTGGCTATTGGAAGGAATAGTTATGGAAGGTGCACTCTTCATGTTGCTGTGCTCTGCCAACAAGAAGAAATTGTGGATTATTTGGCTAATACCTTCCCGGAAACTTTAAGTATTGGAGATAATGTATGTCATTAATTTATATTTTGTTAAATATATACATATTTATATATATACATATTTTTTGTTTAGTTGGATCGCACGGCGTTACACTATGCAATGGGAATTGAAAAAATCGAATCTATAAGTCGAGTGTTGATAAAAGCCGGTGCAAAGCGTGTTGCAAAGGATTTGAAAGGACGTCAAGCTACTTATTATTTTATGAACAAATCTGACATTTTACGTCTACAAGAAGAAGAAGAAACATTTTAGGAGTTTCAATCTACGTCTAGAAGTATAAATGAAAGTCATTAGATAAATTATGAAGGTTTCAAATTTAAAGAAAAAAAAACAACGAATTACTACACAATTATAACGATCACTTATTTATTCAAATTATTCAAGTTCATTAACTTCATTTACTCAAACATTTAATCATAAATTTAGATTTGAACAAAATAACTACGAAACAAAAGGTGTTTGTAGTGCACTTTTAGGTTAGGGTTGAAAAATGTTTGAATTTGACTATTTACGAAACTATTTATTAAAACAATATTTATACAATGTTTGGATATATTAATATAAAGAATTAGGAAGTTTAGTTTCACTATGTATGTTCTGTTTTTATCTATATAAGCAGAATAATGATTTGCTTAATGTTTCATAACCTTAAAATATTATTACGACTTTTAATGGGTAGGGTATAATCTTGTGTATTTATAAATAAGAATCAATCCTATATTATTGTTTACTAGTTGTTGACATGTTGTAGTGTAAAGGATTTATATTTATTAATAAAAGTAAGCAGAATTTACTATGACTGAATTTATTTCAATGCTTACATTACTTACATTACCAATTTATAATAAAATGCACTTTTATAGAAATTAAAGTGATAGAAGAAGAAAAGAAGACCGAGGAGAAAAGGAAAATGGTGATTGACATGAAGAGAATGGAGCAGAAAAAACCAAGTAAAGTAAAAACATTGTGATCTGATTGTGATCTACTCCATATTTACTAGAAATGGCGCACTACGGGCTGCCTATATTAATCACACGGTTTTTGACCGTATTTGACAGCCCACGTGCTTTTTAAAAGCACTTTTTTCCAATATTTTATACACAAATATACAAAACCAAGATTAATTGTTTAAAGCGACTAGCCAATATGTTTAAATTTGGCTTTTCGGATAAGGCAGTTGACGATAAACCACAAATTGAACTTAATACAAACACGTTGGGTATGTTACAAAGAACAATTTAGAATAATAATTGTTGTAACATTTTAAACCTCAAACAATCTACACCATAATTTCAGGAAACCAAACAATTCAATGGAAAGTATCAGAGGAAATCTTTATCGGAAATAACGTAGTTGATGCAGAATTAATGAGCGATGACAACGACTATGTCCTACGTACTGAACTAGAAAATGATTTTGTAATCAGACATGTATCCACAGAAATTGTAGCTGAAATAATCCGCAGAGCACATGATGCAGAAGATTCAATTTTTAAAGCTGATCAAGCTGATTCAGATCTAGTCACTGCAGTATATGAAGGTGGATTAAAAATTTGGCAATGCACTTATGATTTATTAAATTATTTATACCAAAATCGTCTAAACTTTAATGGTAAAAAGGTTTTAGACTTAGGATGTGGGGCAGGCATTTTAGGTCTGTATGCTTATAAACAAGGTGCTAATGTTTATTTCCAAGATTATGTAAGTATTAATTAATATAATTATTTATTATTCAAGTTGTAAATAATGAAAAAAGTAACAAATTTTATTTCTCTTGGGTGCAGAATACAGAAGTATTAAAATATGTAACTATTCCAAATGTAATGCTAAATAATCGAGAGGGAACAGCCAAACCTAGAGAATGTAGGTTTTATTCTGGTGATTGGGATTCTTTTGTGGATGTTACAAAGGAAGAAATGTGCCATAATGATAAATTATTTGATGTTATATTTACCTCAGAGACTATTTACAATTGTGATAATTATACCAAACTGAATAATTTGTTTAAAAAAATGCTCAAGTCCACTGGAGTTATGTAAGAATTCGTTTTTTTGTTTGTTCTAGTTGTAGTAAATGAGAAATAATTTACTACCAATAATTATATTTCAGATATTTAGCAGCAAAAACAGTTTATTTCGGAATTGGTGGCAATCTACGATGTTTCGAAGACATGTTAAAAGCTGACAACATGTTTAACATAGAAAAACTTTGGCAGAACAAGGATGGAGTGCAGAGGGAAATAATTTCATTACGGTTCAAGCTTTATTAATATTTCCTATTTCTAACAACATAACATAAGTTTTTACAAATTTCTTTCTAAAAGTTATTTAATTTTTTTACATCAATTATATAATTAATAAACTTCTTATTGTCATTGACACAAAGGTCTATTCAGCATAATCTATGGAGCTAAACGTTGATAAAACCAACCATGTTCACCAGCATAACTAAATTCATTTTTTGCTGATTGGTTCGATTGTGGACGATAAAATTTTATTCTATCGTGGATTCGATCAGTTTGTCCTTGCCAAAACTCAATTGATTTAGGTTTTACAATATAGCCACCCCTGGAATAAATAATCACAATCAAAGTTTCAAAAAATGAAAAAAAGTAATTGATGTAAACATACCAAAATTGTGGTTTAGGTACTTGTCCTTCTTTATATGTAGCTTTTAATTCCTGTTCTTTATCTGACAACACATGTCTTCCTGCTAAAGGTTTACTCTGGTCACTACACAAAGCCCCAATTTGGCTGGCATATGGCCTGCCTCCAAAATAATCTTCTGCTTCAGACATTGGTAATTTATCTACAGAACCTTCAATGCGTACAGAACGGCTAAAAGGCCCCCAAAAAAACGTTAAAGCTGCATTTGGATTTTCTTCCTGAAATTATGAATTTAGTCACTTTTATTAAATAACAAAAAAATGATTATTTTCGGGTTGAAATTTTAAATTTACCAATTCATTTCCTTTTCTACTTGTATAATGAGTAAAAAACTTGAAACCGTCTTTACCAAATCCTTTGCAAAGAATCATTCTAGCTGATGGAATACCATCCCTAAATAAATAAATCATCAATTATTTTTTTTACTTTAGTAACTTTTATTAATCAAAATATACTTAGTTGCTGTTGCCAAACACATTGCATTTGGTTCAATAACATCTGGATTATTCTTAGCTTCATTGAACCACTGCTCAAACCATACTATCGGATCTTTTGATGGTAAGTTGTCTTCCATTAATAACTTGGCTCTATCATTGTAGGGAACTCGCATACCTGTTTTTAAGACAAAAATTATTAATTTAATACTATATTAACTAATGTAATGAAGTATTTAATTCATGTAAAAATTTAAAAATTACCTGACACATTCATTTTGAACGTTTTTATTAAATAATTAAACTTTTTAGTTTGTTAGAATTGTAATTTATGTTTATCAAAGTAATATTAACCTCTTGCATCAGTTTGTGCACCTGAAGTGCTGTAAATTCTCGAGAATAATTGCGTGATGCGTCGTAGAGCCATGTTAAAAAGTGTTTCGTAAGTTTATTTTATTATCAGCATATGAAATTATGTCGTACATGCTTAGATAATAAAATGTTTGTTACATTCTCTTTAAAACAACACTGAACAACACACAAGGCCTTGAAGTGATACTAAACTGTAGGTCAATACAAAGTTTACGTAAAAAATCAAAGAAAACGTTATGATAGTATATCATTTATTAATAAAACTAAGAAAAATGTACAATAATAATCACAAAACATCATAATTGTGTGTAGTTTCTTAAAACTATTCTATTTTTTCATTATAATTTAATAAAACCAGTGTAACTTAGGTTGCCTAACGTTTTTCTATCTATAACATCTATAACATCTATAAGCTGCTATAAGCGGTATAAGCGGAAAAGGCGGGAAAGTTTTACACGTTATACACATTCGTTAGTTGTCATTGGTTGTTATTCATATTATTATAAATAATTTATTAAGTTATAAACACTGATTTAACTAAACCCTTTAAACTAAAACATGTTTGGTGAAAAAGCAATTGATTTAATTAAAGAAGTCCATAGGAATAAAGATAATTTAACTGCTTATAATGTAAGAATGTTTTGAGGTTAATAATATTTATTATTTCATTTCTTAAATTATTTTTTCTCTAGAATGATTTAGTAGAACAAGTTTCTAAAGAAATTAAAACCTTGGCTGAAGAAAATCATGCGGATGCGTAAGACAATTTAACTGAGCTTTTTAATCAAAATATTTGTTGAAATCAATACATTTTCAGAAACACTTTAGATAGAGAAACTGGTGGTTTGTCAACAATTAGGATAAGACATTCAGCAATTGAACGTAACATGAGATGTTTAATTGCTTATCATTACAACCGAATCCGCTGTTTGCGACAAATGCGATGGGAATTCGGTAGCGTTTTACCGCCTGATATTAAAGCAAATTTAAGCTCTTCAGAAGCTGCATGGCTTAATAAATACTCAACTAGTTTAGCCAAATATATGAGAACAATTGGTGATGAAGGAATGAATTTGGGAGTAGATTTAAAACCTCCAAAATCCCTATATATTCAAGTTAATTGTTTAGTTGATTATGGAAAATATCAACTGAAAGATGGGTCTGTTATTTTATTACAGAAAGATTCATTGTATTATTTACCTAGGAGTGATTGTGAGGAGATGATTAGGTTGAAAATATTTGAACATGTCGCTTAAATCATTAATAAATATTATTGTTTTTAAACATGTTGTTTGGAATAGTAGTGTACAATGGGTTGCTTACCTTGTGTGATGTAACTAGTTGCAACCTTGACATTAGTACTCAGCGAAGCTGTTTGGCGCTGCGAGTTGTCAAATATTCTTGTGATCTTTCAATGACGAAGTGCCGTGTACTCAGTACGTGCGAATGGATGAAACTCCAGGAAAACTTACGTAACGCATTAATGTGAATAGATAGAACTTAAATAATCACGTCAATCTTGAAAGTAAGTAATTCCGGTGCTTTGCATTGCTTTCATTGTAAAAAATCAACCAAACAACGATCATCGTACAACAATCGTAATAACAAAAATCGGCGCGGCCGTCATTTGCGCCTGTTTCGCCAATCCACAATCGATATAAGGTAGATCTGTCAGCGTGCCAGAGTCAAAGCATTCAAAGTGCAAATCATATCTATTTTTGGCGTTTAACGCCTTCAACTTATTAACTGCATTTAGTGCTAACTACGCCGCATAGTTTACATTTACGCTGCACTTTATTCTGTCGGTAAGTTAGATCAAAATGCATTTTTGGAGAAACATGTTTATGGTTGATATTTTTTGAGGTTAAAATACGGAAAATCGGAAAAACCAATGAACAAAAATGAGTCTACGAAACGAACAGGTTTTAAATTCTATTCCAAATTGATGTTTCCAAAACCATTATTTAGTTAATGCTTTTTATAACACTTGATTATGATTTTTGAGTAAAAATAGCACAGAAAACAAAAAATCCAGTACACACAGTATACATTTACTTTTATGTAATTAATGTCTTATTTGTGTAGATTGATGTTTGCTTAATATAATTTTTACACTTGATTTTGTTTGTTTCAGTTGCCACCTGCATGTTAGCTACTTGTGTGTTGTGTGTACACGAACGGCCGCAGCACGATGGCAGCTTACTTAAATCGCACTGTATCAATGATGTCAGGCGATGGTCCACATAATCGCGGTCCCTTGTCTATGGCTGACCATCGCTCTGTGCGGGCCGCTCCTGAGAATTCGCCTTTACAGATTTTTGTTAGGGCCAAGAAGAAGATTAATGACATTTTTGTTGAGATAGAGGATTATGTCAAAGATGCTGTTCAATACATGCATGGTAATTATAATTACTGCTTAAAATCTTTAAATGAACTAATTTATGTGTTATATTAATAGAAATTGAAAAAGAGGAACAAATAATTGAGGAGAAGAAAGTAAGAGAATCTGAGAAGTTTGTAGCAAAAGTACACGGCATTCGCGATGTACTCACTAGAGATCACATGAAAGTAGCATTTTTTGGTCGCACATCAAATGGTAAAAGTTCTGTTATCAATGCTATGTTACGAGATAAAATTTTACCTAGTGGTATTGGACATACAACAAATTGTTTTCTTCAGGTTTGTGTTCATTTATGTTTATTTTTACTATATGAAATGATCAGTCTTATATTAATTCTTATAATTATTGGTGTTGCAATAGGTTGAAGGATCACAAACAGATGAAGCCTATTTAGTACTTGAAGGATCTGATAAACAACACAACGTCGCCTCTGTGTCACAACTTGCACATGCATTGTGCAAAGAAAAGTTGGAAGAGAGCGAAATGGTGCGAGTGTATTGGCCTCGCAATCGGTGCCTTCTGCTGCGAGACGACGTTGTGTTTGTAGATTCACCTGGAGTTGATGTGACGCCCAATCTTGACGAATGGATTGACAAACACTGCCTTGATGCTGACGTTTTTGTATTGGTAGCTAACGCTGAATCAACTTTAATGGTCACTGTAAGTCACTGTTCTTTGAGTTGCCTACCCTACAATCAACGCTCTTAAAAAATATTATATACAAAACTTTTCTTTATCTTTTATAGGAGAAAAACTTCTTCCACAAAGTATCGACACGACTATCGAAACCGAATATTTTTATATTAAACAATCGTTGGGACGCATCCGCAAACGAACCAGAATTTTTAGATCAGGTGAGTAATTATTTACGTTTCCATTAAATAAAAACTAGAGAGCATTATCATTTTCCAAAATATTTAAACTTTGTTTTCTTTATTTTAATTTTAACAAATTAAAAATGGTTTGATAATAAAGAAAATGATTCTTTTAATTTTTGGCACCGAAAACGGCTTCTCATGCTTTAAATAAACATTAGTAAATATTTATTAACTACCACCCTGATATTTATTTTTGTCATATTTCAAAGCAATGCGATGAACAAGCCGAGGTGAGTTACCTGTATGTGTTGTACCTTAAACTAAAAGTGAACTTTTACCCCTGACATCAATATCATTAATAAATGACCAATATACTAACAATAAATAATGAATAATGCAAAAAATAATTGTAGAGCATTGTCCAAAAAATCTATAAAATCTAATTACTTACAGGTACGAAAACAACATCAAGAACGCGCCGTAGATTTCTTAGTTAACGAATTGAAAGTTTGCACACTCGAAGAAGCCAACCACCGAATATTCTTCATATCCGCAAAGGAAGCCCTTCAAACACGTCTTTCCGAGCAAGGTCAAAGTCCGACGGTAACACATGCTGAAGGTTACCTCAACCGGTATCTTGAGTTTCAAGATTTTGAGAAGAAATTCGAAGAGTGCATTTCAAAATCGGCGGTGAAAACGAAGTTCGAGCAACATTCACAAAGAGGGAAACTCATAGCAACCGAATTAAGGGAAGTTATGGATTCAGTGTATACGGATGCGCAAAAATTAAAGGATGAAAAGTTCCAACAGAGGAAAGATCTTCAAGATAAAATCAATTACACCGAACAGCAATTAATGGTCATTACGCAGGAAATGAAGCAGAAAATACATCACATGGTTGAAGATGTGGAGCAACGCGTTTCGAAGGCGTTAAGTGAAGAAATTCGACGTTTGAGCAATTTATTGGATGAATTTAATTTACCGTTTCATCCTGAACCTCTAGTTTTAAATGTTTATAAGAAAGAATTGCACATGCATGTAGAAGCTGGTTTAGGTTCGAATTTACGCGCAAGATTATCCACGGCGCTGGCGCTGAACATGGAATCAAGTCAACGCGAAATGACAGAAAGGATGGAAACCTTAATACCGACAGAGAAACGCGCTGCTTCTAGTTTAATCTTACCAAGACGGCAACCATTTGAAATATTGTATCGTTTAAATTGTGACAATTTATGCGCTGATTTTCATGAAGATTTAGAGTTTAGGTTCTCATGGGGTATTACTGCAATGATCCAAAGATTCACAGGTACTGGTAATGCTTTCCTAGCGTTAAAAGGAAAGCGCGATAGTCCTAATAATGCGTTAATACCCTCAACACCAAGCGATGAACTTGATGGTAGATTATACTATCCGCCTTCTTCTGTTTCCATGGAAGATTGGTCTGTTTTGAGTCGTATTGCGTTGGCTGGTGTAAGTTCGCAAGGTACAATGGGTGGTTTGTTAGTGGCTGGCTTCTTAATGAAAACAATCGGTTGGCGTATAATTGCTGTCACGGGCGCGGTGTATTCCTGCTTGTATTTGTACGAGCGTTTAACTTGGACGAACAAAGCCAAAGAGAAAAAGTTTAAGAAACAATATGTCGCTCACGCGACGCGTAAATTACGTATGATTGTTGACTTGACTTCTGCTAATTGCAGTCATCAAGTACAGCAGGAATTGTCAGGGACTTTTGCGCGTTTATGTCACTTAGTTGATGAATCAACTACTGACATGGATAAACATCTGAAAGAGATCGAGAAACAGGTAAATTCTTTGGACATCGCCGGAAATCGCGCGAAAGTTTTAAGAAACAAAGCGAATTATTTACAACACGAATTGGAACTCTTTGATGATGCCTATTTGAAAATGCACCATCATTAATTATTATGCGTTTTGTTGAATGTATTAATAATTATTGTTTAGTTTTTCTTATGACAAGGAATGACAACAAACTTGCAGTGAAAATGCAATAACCAACTAACTTTTCGGTGTAATTGTTTTAATTGTGATTAAACGTTTGTTTAATTTTTAATTTCAAAACAATAACGTGTTGTAATTATTATAGACTGTTGAGTTTAAATTGTGAGAGCTAGATTTGACTCTGTAATGGAAATCTGATGAAGATAATTAAATTAAATGAAATTTTGTAGGTGATGAGAGGTTAACCGAACGCAGATTTGAAGTTATAAATGAATACATTGCTAGTCTGTATAGGTATAGTTTAAGCGTAAATGAACACGAGTATAGTATGCATCAAACGTGTCATGGCGGGATGAGGAATTTGTACCGGGATGAACCGGGAACTCTATGAAGCAGTAAGTGTCAACTTATGCGCCCCTATTTGATTTTATTACGTTATATAGGGATTATGTATTATGTTGAAATTTAAAGAAATAAAGTTGCTGTTTATAAAATTCCTTTTTAATTTCTTTCATACTGAAAGGGCTCTATACGATCCTAGATTCTTAAAAATAATACAAAATGTCAGTTTTAAAATCTAATAAAGCGAAATGTTATTTGGGTTGCCTACATTTTGACCACAGTTTATATCAGTTTATATCGGTTTATATGCAACAAGCAAATTTGAATTGCATTTAGTTTTTATGTTACAAAATCATTTATACTTACCACTTATTTTCAATTTGTCAGAGTGCTTATAACAATTATAGTGTAATAACTTGTATAAAGTGTTTTAGCAATTGTAACCGATAATGTTAATGAGGAATATCATTTATACCAATGTCAAACAGTGATAAGATAAGCAACTCACTCGCATTGTTAAATATGATACAGGTGTAAGCAAAAGCGTTGTTTAGCAATTGCAAGTAGCAACAAGGAAAGACAAACTAGCAAAATTATGCATTGTTTCATTTAATTCATGTCGTAAGTGCATAGCAAAGTATCGTAATTACCTGGTAATTTATAAACTGCGGTTATGCATTTTTCCTTTCTTATCACGCTACATTTCGTTTATTGCTTCCAATTATCGTTTAAATGGTACGGCGTGCAATACGAGAAACTGATAAGGTAAATTCCTGATTAACAACCTGATGGGTACTAATCGTTTTCGTTTGTATGTTAAGGATTTTTGTTGATATTTTAAAAAGGTTTTGTATATTTCATAAATGATATTCGCCAAAACTAGCGGTATGCTACAATCCTGAGCTACAAACTAGCACTTTCTCTGTGTAGTTTGTACAAGTTTGTAAAAATGGAGTGGGCAAATGCACGCGGCCCGGCCGCGCACAACACGCACGAGTCGCAGAAGTAGTGGTAGTGTACACGTTGGAGCGTGGCTACGGTCTTCCAAAACATAGGGCCAGCTGGTGCGCACCAAAGCCCTGAACCACCAGCATGTCCGGCCCTCAGCGCGGCAACAAGGACGTCTTCTCCGTGATAGTCCTTTGCCTGCTGTGGTATGCCGTCAGCTCCAGTAACAATGTCATCGGAAAAATGGTACTCAGCGAATTTCCGTATCCCATGACGATGACGATGGTCCAGCTGCTCTCCATCACAGTGTACAGTGGACCACTCTTCAATATGATGGGCGTCCGCAAATACGTGGACATTTCTTGGAATTATTATTTTAAACTAATTGTCCCACTTGCTTTTGGCAAGTTCATAGCTTCAGTTTTCTCACATGTCAGCATCTGGAAAGTGCCAGTTTCCTATGCACATACAGGTAAATAAACTTTACAATTAATTCACTATTTTACTTAATATATGTTAATTTTTAGTCAAAGCAACAATGCCTTTGTTCACTGTGATCTTAGCTAGAGTTATAATGAAGGAAAAGCAGACAATGAAGGTGTACTTAAGTTTAGTGCCGATTATTGCTGGTGTAGCAGTAGCAACAGTAACTGAGATTAGTTTTGACATGATTGGTCTACTTAGTGCTCTTGGTGCCACCATGGGATTTTCATTGCAGCATATTTTCTCAAAAAAAGTGCTGCATGATACTGGAGTCCATCACTTACGCTTATTACATATCTTAGGAAGATTAGCATTATTTATGTTTTTACCTGTTTGGTTATTGTTTGATATGTACAACTTGTATACACATGCAACAGAGGTAATTCAATTAATTTTATTAAACATATTTAACATGTTTATTACATTATTGTTTACTTTTTAGGCTTTATCAGATACAAGAATAGTTATTTTATTATTTACTGATGGTGTGTTAAACTTTTTGCAAAACATCATTGCATTTAGTGTTTTGTCATATGTAACACCTTTAACATATGCAGTTGCGAATGCCAGCAAAAGGATATTTGTGATTGCTGTGTCATTGTTTATATTAGGTAACCCTGTAACTTATACCAATATTTTTGGGATGTTACTTGCAATATTTGGTGTTTTGTATTATAATAAGGTTAGTATTACAACTTTTAAAAACTTACTCAAGTTTCAATGAAGGTTGCTGTCAAAAAAGTGACATTTGTAAAATTAAATTTTGGTTTTCTTTCATTCCAGGCTAAATATGATGCAAAACAACAACAACAAAAAGAAACAATACTTCCCTACAGTCAAAAAATGTTCCATGATCGAAACTATTCGATCTACAGCAACGGCTATAATCATCTTAACGGACAGAACGGATATAACGGTAGTGTTCAATCGAATGGTAATGGGGTAGCCCATCAAATGACCCAAAATAATAATGATTCGACACCTACAGGTCGACATCAAACAAAACCTAACATACTTTTTCTCTAAAGCTTAGAAAACAGATGCTGTTGTTAAACTTAAAAAACAATTCTAAGCACTTTAAATGCTATCCAACTTAATAACTTCAACAGCTTTGCTTTGAAACATTATTCCTTGTAATTGTAATTAAAGCAGTTGTTTTATGACAGTTTTCACAGCGAGATAAAAAGTACATTTCTAGACGAATATAACTTAGGCAATTGAATTAGGTAAATATTTACTATGGCGCGATCATCTTAATACACAACCATAGGTTGTGAGTTGTAAGATACAGAGTATCCTGTACATAAAGCTCAAATGATTAATACTTTGAGAATTTTAATCTTACTCTGAAGAGTGAACACAAACAGTGATACGTAAACGTTTGTTATCTAGTACATAATGCAACTTGATATCAAGTCATAACGTTAATTAATTGATCCGATAACGAGTGAATCATGATGCATGTTATGATTAGATTTGTTATAAGTTGTAATCTACTTATAAGTTAAAAATATCAAAGATTATTGTTATGTACAGTTGTGTGAACTGTAATCAAGTTTATGTGAAATGTTTTCAACCCGCAAAGACGGGTGCCTTTTATTTATTTATTATTGCTCATGTTTTTAAATTTACTATTTTACTTAATCCGAAGATTACTTGTACATAATTAGGATCCAAACAGCAGATAAAATGGTTGGCCATAACTCGTAATTTATTATCAAAGTACGTTTAATAGCAAAACGAAAAAAGTATTGAATGATCAGGAGACTGATGATGGGGAAGTTTCACAGTCATCGGTTATGTAAGTAAGATAAGAAAGTATTTAATCTATTTGGAATATTGAAAATGAACGGAGTGAAGTTAAAAATACAAAGTTTTTTTGTGCAAGAAATTAAGTGGAACAAATGACGGACAAAAAGGAAATTTTAATTTTTGATTGCGCTGATATTTGTTATGTCGATGTAAATAACGAAATAAAGAAATTTATTTTTGTAAAATATGAATATTTGTGTGTTTTATTTGTACTGCTGTGCTCAAGTTTATCGGTTGAAATAAAATACATCAAGTTTGTAAGTTAAAGGGTAATTTGTGTGCGTTAAATCCTCATAAAATCCTTACAACCCCACACAGAGATCATTGGTGGTAAAGTGTGTTTAAATGATTAACAGCAAATTGAACTGCAACAATAATATAACCCGTCATCATATTAAATATAATAAAAATTGAATTAAAATTGACTGTATACAACTTTGAAGCAGAAAAATACGGCGTGTTTGTTCGTACACAAAGCAATAAGTGCGCAATTTCTTCTTTCCATTGCGTTGATTGTCCTTTGTAACCACTTCGCAAAGCCGAAGAAATGGTATCAATTGTTACTACAACTGAAAGTTTACCTTCGTCAATTACCTGTTGAGATTTTATTACAAAGACCAGCCAATTTATCTGCAATTAAATATTTTTATATATATAAATAAAAAATGTATGTACGACTTTGTATAACTTAAGAAGGGTTGAACATATTTGTCTAAAAATTATTGTGGAGGTAGTTTAGAACTAGGAGAAGTATATATGATACTTTTCATTTTGTTCCTGCGGGAACTTATATATATTTATAAAGTTTATATTGTTCAAATTAGTGCCTGAATTATGTCAATCCAAGTTCGATATACTTTCAATGTTCTGTGCTTTCAACGTCGTTCTAACCTTTTCAATGTTTTGCATTAGTTTGCATTAGTTCGTACCAGGTTCGTACATGTTCGCACATGTTCGTACACATTGTAAATTCATGATGGCCGACTACCATAAGAATACACAGGCCGTTGCTAAGGTAAAAATCAACAATCCCTAGCAACCAGTTCCAGAA
>JARJDS010043856.1:0-30070 GCA_030264155.1 Atheta pasadenae
ATATCACAGAAATAATAGAAATATACACGCTGAGAGACGCAAAGCTGCGCAAAGCCTACTTAAAGTTATTTGTTGAAACTGGTAAAAACCAAACATTTGAATCGAAATTTGACATTTGTATGCAATTTTCAGCAACTTGTAACTTGTCAATTCGGCTGAAGTCGGAATCTACATGCAGGGCACAAAAAATGGTCTAGATAAGCATTGTAGGCATTTATATGTTGATACATATCACCTTGTACATGCACACTAGCGCTCGCGGCGGGTATATCAGAAAGGTCGAAATTACTTCGAGGCCACCTATTCCAGATTCAGCCCCGTTACAACAGTGACGGACGGATGCATGTAAACGTGGTTGCCTACGTTAAATTGTTTCGTAATGTAAAATTCAAAACATTTCTGTCTCATACTGTCCATACTGGCTCATACCAACTATTACAATACGACAAATTAATTAAATCATAAAACAATATAGAAATAAAAACAGTTTTTTGCGAGACTTAATAGCTGCAATTTGATAAACCCCAAGTACAAGAAAATGACAAAGTGTATATAATATCAAAACATGTTTTTACGCACTTTAAATTTTTTTATAAAAATAAATTAGTGCGCTTTATATTACTTTTTCTTTCCTTTTTTATTCCCTTTTTTTCCTTTTTTTCCTTTCTGGCGGAATGGTCCCAAATGTAAACGTCTCATAGTATAACGCCACCACCTTTGTATTCTGCTGACCGCGGCAATCTCTTCTTCTATTTTTTTCTTCGCAATTCGTCGGTCTTCTTTAATCTTTGACCAGTACTCAATAAATTCGCTTTGACTTTCATATTGCGCTTTAAGTTGCATATATTTTTCCATTTGTGCATCCCGATCCATTCGTAATTTGAGTAACTCACCCTCACGTGATTCCATTTCGTTTTCGTATCGGTACATCCAATAGGAAGTCTCGTTTTTTAATTCCTAAAAAGAGAACATTTATGTGCCTAAAAATTATCAAGGTACTAATTGTTAGGTTACCTCTGCATTTTCATCAAAAAAACGAACTAATTCCCCATGAATTCGGTTTTCTAATTCAATTTTTGTTCGGTTTGTCGTTATAATAAAACGAAAATCACTCTCCGATCGCTCTTGAAGCACACTTGATTGATGTCGCCGGGCAGCTTCCCAATTCTCTAAATAATTATACTCCATTTTTCCATACGCAATTGCATCTTCATGAGCAACTTCCAATAGCCTTAACTTTTCTAGTTTTTCGTTGTATTTGCTCTCTAATTCTTTTCTTTGGGTGCGCAGTTGTTTCCGCAGTTCTTCTTCTTGAATACGACTTTTTGCTTCTTCAGCTATAAGTCGTTCGTCGTCCTTGTTCAATTCCTTAATAATACGAGTAGCTTCGGTCAGCGGAGCAAATGATCCAGTCTCGCATAATTCGGCCAATGTTTTGTAAATCACAGAGTACACCATATTTACATCGGAATATCTTTTCATTGATTCTAAAGACTGACCTTGATCTTGTTTTTCATAATCAATCAATTGTCCATATCGTTCTTCCAAGGGTTTGTATTCGGGAAACATGATATTCATTGATGGATGATCACCTTGTGCTGTACATCTTAGAATTGCAAGTTTATCAAGCATGTCATCCAGTATCAGAGTCAACATAAGTCGATCTACAATACTGCTTTCCATTGTATTTTTGTTATCAAAGGTGAGAATTGAAGAATCTTGTTTGGCTACCTCAGGAACTTCCTCTTCTCTCTCATCATCATCATCATCATCATCATAAGTGATAACATCTTCGGTTATGCGCTGGCCCCGTTTAGAGGTCCAACAGATTGTTGCACGATCTCTTATTTTAGGCATATTTCAAGAAATATATTTGAAAATAGTAAAATTTGAAAGCAGAATTATAAAATATGTGTATAGGTAATGTCACAACACATGACAGACTCAAAATAAATTTACAATTTATATGTACAAAAATGGAAGTATGAAGGTTTGGGATATGTCATAGGGATATGTTCCGTGTAGCCTCCAACTGGCCTCCAAAACGGCTGAGCTGATTGTCCTGAAATTTTCAGAAAGTCAGAAGAATAACACATTGTTGTCATAGGCTATATTTGGTATCGCTGGATTCAGAAAAAATATTTGAATTGCCTTTTTAGCCATTCTATGGTGGGCAGTGCTCGTTGTTTGAAAAAGACATTTGTTTGTAAAACAGTAGGCCGTGCCGGCCAAATATATTATGCATGCTCCACACTCTCGCGAAGAAGCGTAAAGTTGGCAGAGTAACGAGAGTGTGGAGGCGAACTTCGGCTCGCCTCGTGCGATTTTTATTCGCCTCGTGCGACTTGGCTCTAAAGGCGGTTTTTTGTCCCGAGTCAAAGAAAACGAGGCTTGGTGTCACTCATGGTACTGAGGTGCTCGCAGAGCAAGGTGAGAGTGAAGACGCCAGTTCTTCGTCTCGTGCTGTTTTGACGGGCAAGCTGACCGAATTTGCTCGCCGAGAGTGTGGAGCAGGCATTACAATGCTATTGCACTACTGCCAACAAACAACAGGACTTGAACTTAAAGCAGAACACTCCTTTAAAAAGTTCTACACTGTTTCCAGAAGAAATATAGTGAACACACCAAGGTTAAACTAGGATAGTTATAATAGAAGAGGTAAAAAAAAATTAAAAAATTGATAAATTAAGAAATATGTTTGTATTTTTTAATTTCAACCACTAAATTAGCAATAATATGTACGTGGTTTGCGGACTGAGAAACGGTTCATTCCCTTGCGCTGGATGCGCTTGGGCAGTGGGAACTTAATTGTAGAATCATGGAACTGTTTCACATGAGGTCTTCTGCAGTCACCAGCCTTAACTTTCTCCACCTTGATGATCTACAAAAGTATGGAAACACAATTACTACCAAAAAAACTTTAAAAATATAGTATTAATACCTGGATTGAATGAGCGCGAGCACGATGACGGGCACCCATATCCCTGTAGCACTGTGTAACAGCACCAGACACACTCAAGTCACGATATTCCCTGTACATGTTGTGTGTTCCTGAACGAGAATCGTACCGCAACCAAATACCGAAATTTTTGACCTTGTTAGGGGTCTTTTCGTGAATGGGCTTCACGTTGACGATTTCGCCGGTAGTCTTCTTGAACTTACGGAGTTGACGCAAGAAATACCAGAAACGAGACTTGGCAACGATCTGGTCTGGCGCGAAAATGCGCATTTTGTAGAGAGGAGTAGTCTTCTCCTTCTCTGTGGGCAATTTGCGCCCGATGACTTCGAACTCCTTCAACTAAAACATAAAAAAATGATTTTACTTACATTTGCCGTAATTAATGCACCATGGTTTATGTTGCTCTCGCACAAGTTTGTGGTTAGAATGTCAACACGTGTAAGAAGCGCACATAAATTTATCAAAAATGCATTATAAATTAATCGAGTAGTAATTAACTAAACACAATGTATTGGTAGTTGGTTGCGTGGTCATTTTCACTTGATTATTCAGTTTAATTAAGGTTTATTTAACAAAAAATTGAAGAAACGCACCTCTCCCTTAGCTTTCATGGCTGCGGTCTTGATAGAAAAGGAACCGGAACATAAATGCACGCCATGAGCTAAAAATATTTGACAGCTTAAAGCGACATCTACATCACTTACGCGGTAAATTCAAATAAGTAATACCAGATGTACCTGACGCTGCTGACATGTACCCTCAACCTGCCCTCAACTGCAATCTGACTGTAATACATATTAAAATAAATACTTGGTTTAATTACACGCATAATACATATACACTCTGCTCACAGGGAAGACGTCGTATAAAATGATATTACGCGTGAATCTCGAAGAAGAAGAATAAACAGTCATAATTCCAATCTGATTCCAATCAATATAATTTTATACAACAAATATTAAAAACTCATACAATTTAGTTTAATAGTAATGCTTTAATAAAAACCGAATAAAGTTAACTCTTTTCAACTTACAAATTATAAAGAACTAAATTTGTTTTATTTCTAAACATTTTTGTGGTTACTAAGTTGCCTACCTCTAAACGTCATTTTTCCTGGTTATTATTTTGTCAGACTTTGTCTGAGTTTGTCATACAAAATCGACAATTCCCCTCCGATTCTCTGCCTTCGATCGTGCAATTTTCATCTTCAAAACAATTTACTTGATATCAAATCACACGAAATTAAAAAAACAATGGCAATTTGGAGTGCTTTACGCACCCTTGCTTCACGTTCTTCATTAAATGGCATAACTACAGGTAAATATCAAACTTATGTAATATGAAGGTTATGTTTTGATCCATTAAATCTTTGAAAATTAAGTCTTTAATAATTCAATTGGAATTTGCAGTGACGAAAAGGTCCATGAGCGGTCATGAAAAGACATTTCCAATGGAACCAACCAGATGGCAATGGAACAGATTTAAGGACTATTTGCATTACTATGTTATGCTAGGATTGATTCCTTGTGGTGCTCTCATTACTTATACTAATGTTTTTATTGGTCCTGCTACTCTTGCAGAAATCCCTGAGGGTTATACACCTCACTATTGGGAATATTATAGGGTAAACTAATTTATACAAATTTTCAATCTTTACAAAAGATTCTAATAAATTTTGTTTTCATTGCAGCACCCAATTTCCCGCTGGATTGCCAAGAACATGTTACCAGATCCTCAACAAGAATATGAGAAATACCTGCATATGATGTTTGAGGAACAGGAGAAGCGCATGATCAGAAAACTTGAGGTTGATATTAAACGCAAAATGCAAGAGAGACAGGATTACCAAGCTTATTACTACCGGCCCGTCACAGCGAAATATCATCGCGCTACAAAGGACACGGCTGAAGAGTTGGATACTATTCGTGGTGATTAAACAATTTGTGGGTAGTTAATGTCAGATAATATTGATAGAAATTATTAAATAAAGTTGTAAATAACAAAGTTGTGTTTTTTGAAAATATGTTTTATATTTTTTCCTTCAGCTTTAGGTGGACGTTATACTCGAAACACCATATATATACAAATGTACCAATGCTTAAATTTATAAGTTATTTATATGTAACTCCCTTCTCTCATAAATTTCAGAAATAAAAAACTCTTCAACAATAAATCACATCCAATGTAATTGGGCTCAAATGCATAAATATTATAAGTTGAACACATGAAATGTATTCACAATTGTTTGTTTTGATATTATTCCTGAATTGCAGAGCCAATGCTTTCAGTTGTACCAGTACGGGTGTACAATATTGAGTAATAAGACTTAATGTTATGATTTCTCACGTTCAATGATTAGCGAATAGACAATATTATTAAATAACAGCGAATCGCTCAACCATTCATGACATGAACACCTTCTTTCCCCGCATCATGCGACAATATTTGGGACGTTTATATTTATTTGTACAAAAGGTTCTTAAGTAAAGTTAAAGAGTTATTTTTCATTTGATTGGCATTAACACATGTTTGGATCATCATTAGAGTTCTGTAAAATCAGGAATCATAAGTATGAGAATGCTATATGCTTTACCAATGATATATTATTGTGACGATACTTACTGGATTCGGATGCATAATAGGCCCTATATTGTTACTTAGATACTCCGGATCGACAAGATGTGATTGCGAGAGTTGTTCAGTGAGATCCATCGTACCTTCCTCGACGACGGTTACAATAAGCCACATAGGATCACCAAAGTACGAGCCTGTCGGCGTGCACAAGCGCCATTTGCTTTGGTAAGTACCCGGTTTGCTGGGACTCATCAAATGAACAGTGATATCTGTGCCTTCGCCAGGCTGTAAGCCCGCAACCATTTGCAAGCTGCCCACAAAAGGATTTGCGTCGACACACTGGGCAATACATCCCGACGGCCAGGGATCAGTTCCATTATTATATACTTTCCATGTTTTCGTAAAGCTGAAACAACATAATACAATTACACCTAATACTTTAATACAAATCTTTCTTTTTTTACAAAATATTCCAAAATTTATTTGTGTTATTTTAACTGAGAAAAAGTCCCACCTAGTATTAGGCCCAACATTTTCATTTTCACTTGCATGAGGATCAGATGCTAGTGCCATTGATGGTAATTTACTGGAATTTTCTACGTCAAAGTAGGAACATACTGCACCTTGTAAATTCCTTAAAAGAAAAAGAAACACAAATAAGTTTCACTTTGACTTTGATGACCAAAAAATGGCAACACATTGGTAAAATTGCTAATAATTGGTAAAATATGCAAACCTTAATTCTATAAGCTAAGTTTAAATTTATTCTTACCAATTATTCATATCAAGAAAAAAAGCTGCAGTGCTATAATTTAACTGAGGTCCAATAACTTTCTGAAGCTGTGAAACCAACTCATCTTTATCAGATGTGCCCATACAACTAAACTGTTGAAGAAGTGACTGTTCAATTTCCATGCTCCCAGCATTCTCCACTTGTTGTTCATTACTGGTATTGTCTATGTCCATCGTTATAATCCTACCTCCAATGTTTATCAACTAAAACCTATGAAATAAAATGAAAATAAATCAGTTTAACTGAAGCTATTGGTTGAAAAGGTTTATCCTTTGTTGATGTCAGGATATACTTGTATCATAAATAAGTGAGTATATTAAGAGCATGACATTTGTATTAACCAAACAATGAACAAAAGGCATAAAATAAAAAAACGCAATATGTGTTATGCTACTACTCACTTGTAAGTACGAAAATTGCGAAGGATCACTGAGATGCGCGGGGTTCGTCCATCAATTTGGAGTCAATCGCTAATGATGGCTAATGTTTTGATAAGATGAGCCTTCTCGTCGTTGAGCACGACATTGACAATGACGTGCTGCAATGCGTTGTGTATGCCAGATATGGCCAGATACAAACGATATAACGTGTGTGCATGTGCATGGCACACCGCGTGTGCGCCAGTGTGGCTGGGCTGGTTTGACACACAGCTTTCTTTCACAGCCCTCACGGACTCACGCATGCGGAGAGACAGGCAATGACTAACAAAGAATGGGGTAAATTTCAAAGAATGGAAATTTACACTTAAGCTCTCAAAGAATTAATCTAAATTTGATAATTGTATTTCTCAAATTTAATGGTTAGTATCAGATGAGTATCAGTTTGTATGGAATGGTGTGGAACAAATTGACAAAATCAGTTCATGGTAGGCAACTTATTTTGCATAAAAATAACACACAAACTGTTATCATATAATTTACTACAAACCGTTGATAATAATTGTCGCACGAATGTAAATAAATAAATGCTTAAACAAATAATTTGTTGTTATATTGTTTAAGAAATAACAATGTATAATTTTATTCATTCCTGTGCAAGGCAGGTTGTTTCGCCACACGTTTGGATTGATGGTATGGTAACATCCCCCCATCGATAAAAGCTCACCGCGACCGTTTAGGACCCCATTCGTCGTTGGCTCATCCGCGAGTAAACATCGCCCCTTCAGTTAAAGTTAAAATATTTCGGAACAGTGCAGTGATTTTTTTATAACGGTTCTTATCAATTTGAAGAGGATAATCCATAATTTCAAGATTTATGGAGGTATTTCTTAAATAAAACAATTAACATTTAATTTAAAACACTTAGCAGCACATTCTGTAATTATTGAACACAAGAATACAAATCCAAAATATTGTATGCATTGATAGAATTGAAACCGCTTTTCAGTTGTTTAACTTTTGCCAGCCACTGTAATGACAACCAATGATAACAGGCGTCGCGTCATCTGTCAGTTAGTTGCATTTGTTTTCTCAACTACTCACAGTCGCCGCCAAGGTACCGTCAAATACCCAATTGCCATATTTTGCCAAAATAACAAATTGTATTGACTCGTTTCATTGTTTTGCTGTTGTTATTGAATCGGTGCCAAATGAGTAACACAACCAGTACGGATGTGAATGTTATCGTGGACGCAGTTGCCGTGGCCGTAGGTGAATCTGTCGATGTTGGCACTGATAAGAATGACGCGCGTCCCGATTGTCCAGAAAGTTCACTTCATACGGAAGACGCTATTGATACGCCAGTATCTGCCGCCGAGGCATTTGCAAAATCATGTGAGGAGATTAAGGACTTTTGCGCATCGGACGATGAGGAACTTTCAAATGTGTTACCACAAGTATTGCAATTGCCTGTCCAAGACGACGTAGATATTAATATTAAAAACGAACAATTTCGAGCTAAAGTTGCAGCCAAGTTAAATTTTAACTCGTGTTTACCACAAATTGCCATTAAACTAAATGATAGTCCATTGACTAATGAAAATGACTCCAAGGTAAGTTAATGAAGTAAAGTATATTTAATTGCACAAATCGCACTTTAAAATTTAAACATTTTGTTTGTTTCTACATTAAAAGCACATATAAATTAGTATGTAATATTAATTTACAGGTTGTGCTCCTGAATGGAAACTGGGATACCTCAGGTGAGGTACCAAGTATTGTAGCAGAGCTACACGACGTGAATTTTGAAGAATTACAAGTTTTAAAAAGCATGACAATGACTATGTCACATTGTAACAGTGTAGTAGACTGCAGTGGTACAGGTCTAGGAGGTAAACAAATGAGACTGGAAGAAGATTTCATTGATATGAATGCTGATTTTTCATCTACGATATCACCAACCGTAACGTCTACTGTCTCAGTTATCGCTGGAAACACCCCAAACTCAACGACACCCAATCAAATTGTGACAGATAATGGTCTAGAGGGAGATTCCACAGATGGCAATTTATCATGGTTATTAAATTACAAGATTAATGAATTACCACCAGTACCTGGTAAGTTTAAAATATCTAAATATACGATTTTAGGTTTTATTTCTTGTTATGCACTTAGACCAACAGCATAATTTACCTTCTGCTGTGCCCGTCGTTCAAAATGGCGTCCAAAATGTACCACAAGTTGTAAAAAGTGTGAATTCCCATAATCCACAAGCTCTGATGGCAGTCGATGGAAATATTCAATATCAAACTGTCGATGAGCATGGAAACTTGGTTAATGTTCAAAATAAAGGATACACGACAATGTCGACGATGCAGACACCTACACAGACTCATACTGAAGCGCAGTATAGGTACTCCAACAATCCTCCAACCAATGTTACGAAATATTCTGGCCCGAAGAAACCACCATTTACATACACTGAATTGATTGAACATGCGTTAGCCGAAAAAGGCGAATTAACAGTTTCGGGAATTTATCAATGGATATCGTAAGTATAACAGATCTTCAAAAAGCATGAATCCATATTTAACCCACAAGTTTTTATTTCTTCGTTTAATCAACCGATTTTTGTAAATACGTTTGTCTCTGATTTGTTTTCGTTGTGTGATTGTTACTCCCCTTCAACCGTAGGGTTTGTGGGAAATTTGTTTTGCATGCGATGTGCACTCGGTTTTCCTACACAAACTTAATAGTTATAGTGTGTAATGATCGGTAAATCGTGCACCGCGAAACGCTCGTCATCGATACTGTTCGCCAGCTTGGAAAGTCATGCGGTGCCTGGTACGGACTTCATAAAGTGAAAACGTTCACGACGTCCAAAAAATACAATAAACTCAACCACACCACCTCATCTTTATACGCGAACATAAGTCATTACGTTTAGAACCAAGCAAAGACCAAAAATAAAGCAAAACACTGCCGTTGTGGATGCCGCGCTTCATTGAACGTATTTTACTACGATAGGGTGAATTCAGTTTTTGTCTCACCAATCAAAAGCAGTATCGCAAAGTTGTATTGAAGTAATTGCAAGTACAATTTTACAAAGGGGGTAAAATTAAGATTAGATGTAAAGTAATTAGTTGATGGTTAAATAGCTTGTCCTCGAGCTTCATCCGGTCGCTAAACAAACCACTACTACCAGTGTTACTAACGGGGAACTATTACAATTACCACCCCATTTTGATAAGGTAAAGTTTTGGGCTACGGTGATATGCATTCTGCTTGCGCTTGGTATTGAAATGAATGTCGAGGAGTTTTCTTCCGGAAATTTCCGCATAGAACAAGGGTGCAAGTCGCGTGGTTGGGCGATGACAGAAAAGGCGAGGCGGTACCAGGCACCACTAGGCGGCATGCCGCAGGTGAAGTCATAATCGGCGGAGCGAACCAAAACGAATTACGATATACGCTGGGTACCTGCAATCACATGGTTGGGTGGTAGCATTCAATGCTAAGCTATAAATTTTCCTTTTTAATATACTCGATTAATCGAGGATTCAGACATCTCCCGCCACGTGGCTGTCGTGCAGAGCATTCAATTGAATATCGTTTCAGTTACGGACATGCACCTGTCTTCTCTTGTAAGCTATTGGTAAAAATTATAATTTCGATTTGTTTTGATAGAACCTTTTATATATAGTTTAGTTGGTAAAATCGTGACAAGATGTAATAAACATTTCTAGTTACAATTATAGATAAATACAAATTAAGGATATAAATTATAATTTATTAAAAATATAGCAATAACAATTTACAATGTTATTCCCTTTAGTGACCATTTTCCTTTCTACAAACAAAACGATGACCGATGGAAAAACTCCGTCCGGCACAATCTGTCCATCAATCCACACTTTAGAAAAGGAGGCAAAGCTGTACACGGCGCTGGCCACTTGTGGACGATTGCGCAGCGTGATAACCAACAATCATGGCAGCTCGTAAGTAAAAATTTACTAAATAAAGAGTGGACAAATATAACGCACAGGTAGATAGTTAATGGTTGAAAATATTACAATAGTTATTCATATTTAAACTCGGTTTTAGAAGCGACAAAAAATGCAACAGTTTATTAAAAAATACCAAAACGAGTCATCAACAGATAAGCTCCAGGAAATCGAGCTGGCCAACGCCACAGCAAGTATCCTACCGACGACATCCGACACCACCAGTAGCGTCAAAGGAATGCAGCCGGAAAATGTTGCCATCGAATACGTTATAGACATGTCAGGCGGGTTGGGCGGTAAGTACAACTACAATTTTTGAGCTTTGCTGGACCCAACCACGCTATTAGCGAGTTTATAGAAATCTATGTCGAGCAAACTAGTTTGTAATTTTGTTTATTTTCTTGGATGTATTTAATGAATTTAATAATTAATGGAATGTTTTAATTTATTGTATGTCTGGCTGAATGTTTATTCGGATCATCAGTGGTATCCCTAGGTATGTGTAATGGTCATTTGATTACAACACAACTGGTTTGAGGTTATACTCGTGGTTGAAGAACACCACGAAACTTTTGCATTTATAGGTGATGTGGGAACATTAATTAAAGTATCGCTTTTGGCAATAGCGTCAATAAAGTGTTTCCAAGCTTTTTCAACCACGATTCTAACCTAAACAGAATTGCCAATATGCACAGCACCGTTTGTGTTTTTTTGGATTTGTTACACTCTTTGTTGTTTTTCTTTCTTAAATTTTGTTTGGTTGTTGTAAACAATGTTCTGGTATATTTTTAACAAAAGAGCAAGTTGTGGAAGAATGCGGCCTCACTGGAGATTACCTCATCGCAGAGCTTCACCCCGCTGGATTGGGGTTGAACATGTCTGATGGTGATATCCTGCAAGATGGAAATCTTTATGATGATCTGAACTTTCATTCCTACGAGCTACAAGGTGAAGAACATCTATAAATACAAATCGCACATTTTTGGGATATATTCCATACATGTTGCTATGTTAATAAGCGCTGATATTCCTGTTAGCAATGTCAAGGAGGCTGAAATTACAGAAGGGAATGAACCACTAATTTATTGCAAGAATGTATTGTATGTTGTGTGAAATGTGAGGATTGTCGTGTGGTGTTTTATTACTTAAAAAAATTTGTACATACAAAAATATTCGCTGTATTTTCAAGGTTAAAAAATCGTAGAAAAATACTTGATAACAAGTAAATGTTAAACCAAAAGATTTACAAAGAACATAAAAAATGTTTATATAAATTTTAAAATTACTACAAGTGCACTTATATATCATCATCTTTCTCACATGTTTGTTTAAAAAATAGTACGAAAACGGTACATAGAAATGTATATCATTTCTTTAGATGGTTAAATTATTTTACAACCATTTCAATTGTTTTGCAACAAGCTATGTGTGTTTTAACATTAAAATTTGTAATCATATCTACTAAAAAATTTGTTAATTGGTAAAAATCTAAGCAATACAATTATATCTATCCTATGATCACTAATTTCTTTCTTTCCTAAGCAAGACTCTTAGTAGATACAAAAGATTTTTAAATTAAACAAACACAGATTTTGGACGGATTATTTTTTGTTCACTGTTGAGATTCACCAACTTTAATTCAATGGCTGTTAGTTTCTAGTGCCTTATTAAATTACAATATTCTTTGTACAAAGATTGCAACAAAACCAATAGTAACCATTAAAAATGATGGACTCACAAATGATGAATCATTGCACCGATGATCCAGAAAACAGAAGCAAAATTCAGTGTCATCATAATAATCTCTGAAATAAAAAAGGATTTGAAAATATTTCTCTTTATATATAAATCAAAAAACAATAAAGTAAGGTCAAAACCAATGTGTACAATAAACAATATATACTTAAATAACTTGTTTACCTGTGAATGTCTAATTCCTTTATACTATTGTTCACATAATGTCCCAATTTCACATCTGTAGCTGCTTTTCTGCAGCCTTCGTATGTATCAGCAGGAATATCAGTCCTAATACCCCTCAATGAGCTTAAACAAGACCTAGTGATAACTTTTTCTGAACCTTTACGTTCAGTGATTCTAACACAGACATCATTATCTTCTTTACAGACATTAGACCATAGATATATCCAGTTAAAAGGATCACCACAACCTGGTTGTGTGCTTACACATTCAAAACACCATAGTGCATACGCTGAAATTACGAAGAATTAATAAATAAAGTGATGATTAACATGAATTCAACCACACCCAATGGTGTTTCTTACCTTGTTTCAGTGATACAACCAACAAAACAATTGAAATCAACGACGTTTTAATTAACATTTTGAATATTAGTAATATTACTGAATTTTGATTTAAATTATTTCTATAACGTTTATAAGTTATTGATAAGATTATATACGCAAATATTCACAAACACCACTTGTGAACTGTTGTAAACCGTTGTAAACACTGAAATAACTGGAAATAACATGCGTGACACACAACTAGCAATGCCACCAAACGCCAACTACAGCTACTTGCTGTGGTACACTGTGGTATCAGAACTGTAGAAATGAACATTTTGACCGGTAGATGGCAATAATGTGTAAAAAGTTACCAAATACATATTCTTTTGTGGTCAAAATCTTGAAATATAATTAACGTACAATTTTTAATTGCATTTTGTACTAATAAGAACAAGAAAATGAACAAGCAAGAACTATGACCAGAGACTGTGTGTTATAACTTATAACCAAAGGAAACAATGTAAAACTTCTAGTTCAACAATTCAATGACAGTGACTGTTGTGAAATTAATTTACTTATTTAAATTATTATTTATAATTTTAATGCAAATAGAACTATTTATTATTTCTACTGTTTCATTTTGAATCGTTTTTGTATTTTGTCAATTTTGTAGTTATTCATTCACAAGACGAGCTCAAAAGACCTGCGGGATAAAAGCACGTACGTGTATCCTGATGGTTATTAACGAGTCAGACGATGGCGAATCTAATTTATTGCGTCCATGCGTTAACGAAAAAGCTGCTGGGCATTCCGTGGAACAAAAGTTCTGGAATCGCTACCTTTTACAATGCCAAGTTTTCAGCTGCGGGCAAGTAGCTATAGGAAGGCTAAAAGCACAAAGAATAAGATACAAACCGTACAAACAAACTATTCAGTATTTAATAATAATTGATAATCGCTTAAAACAGAATTAAATTGCTCCCAGCGTAGTTTAAATATCACATAAACAAATTTTTATGTTGGTTTCTGCCCCCTAATGAATGTAAATATGACTTGTTACTTTGTTGCTGCAAACAAGAAGTAATAATAAATAATTACCCATTATTCACTCGTGTACTTTTATTTTTAATCCATATTGTTCAACAAATATTGGCTCTATTAGTGCGGGCAGTGAACATGTGCCATAGTACTTACATGTACATAGTACTGAGTCTAATTAACGTTGATAACGTTGTCGTGCAACATCCTGTGGGTCGTAACAACGTTAAATTATCAAAGCGAAAACGAAAGTATGTAAGCGTCTACTAACAAAATACGAGCGCGGTCGGCGGAATTGACCGGTTAACTTTTGATGCCGTGAACATGTACGCCTTCCCAACGAAGAGAAAACGGCAATGAAAAGTGCTCTAAATGTTCTCACTGTTCAGAAAGAAGATAACAATGGAAACAAAGTTGAACGAGAAATTCTACTGCACGGCATTAAGACACATCAATGTAGCGACATTGTTTTTCAATTAAATACCCACTCAAACAAAAGAAAGAACATAACATGTTACTGCTTGATGGCAAAGAAGGGATTTAGTATCAATTTCTTTGAATTCCAATCTTCAACATTCAAATAACACTATACCTTCAGTGTGTCAGTTGGCTGTATTTTACTTGAGTACTTTAAAGTTTATAGTACAATGAAGATCTTCTGTATTTCATTATATTTTCTCTTAATTTTGGTGGTTCAAATGTGCAAGTGTTTAACAATACGGAATGAAGAAGCTCCAAAAGATGACAACAGGGTTCGAACTCAAGAGAAAACCAAAAGTAAAAAGTCTGTTGAGACTTTATACACGATTGAAAAGGATTTGAATCGCAAAAAACATTATATAGATGAATACGCTTACTACGTACCTGAAAAATATGTTAAACCTCACTACCACGAAAGACCAGAATTTAGTGATCAGGGAGAAGTGAATTCTTTTGAACATGAACAACCCCCTTCAAATCATAAGTATCAACAAATTGTGCCCATTATTGGTAAGCAATCTTCATATTAGTGACTAATTCTTTCCGATAATATTTTGGAAGCGATTTGTTTCAAAATGGCGACTATACAGCGCATTTGCAAAGACTTGCTATCTTACAGCTAGCGGTGTGGTAAAATCAACAATTGAACCTTTTAAAATTAAATCTTTCTTACAAATCAAACGGCATAATATGTTTATGACTCTAAAGTATTTCTTAAGAAAAAAATGATTTAGTGAATTACAGAGTAGTGTAACTTTTTAACTATTTGTCATTTATATAAAATCAATTATTTATAATACAGCTTCAATTTACACGATAAAAATTCTGTAATAATTCAACGTTTATAAAATAACTCATGTACTGTCATGTACTGGACTGTTGTAGATACATCTCAATTACTTGCTCAACAAGAGCAAGCGTTACGTGTTGGGTTGGCAAGCAACCCAATTTTGGCGGCGTTATTCCTGAGCCAGACTATCGGCCTGACACCAGCAGGGGCGAGTGGCGGCTTCAATCATCCGGCGCATCTTCCGATCAATCCTTACGTCGCTCTGTTGCTCTCACACTATGGGAGATATGTGCAACCAGCAGCTCTAGGCCGCCACCAACGTGGGATATACGGTTATACAGCCGCCAATAACTATCACAATAACAAACCGTTTGGTGCATATAAAATTTACGAAGATGCTAAATAACTAAGAATATTTATGTATATAAATTAAAAGAAAGTATATATACTCACACATGATTTATAATGAACAATAAAATTATAATAATTATAACATGAGTGGTGTTATATTTTACTCAGTAGGTAAATTCATTTGTGCTTAATGTAACTTAATTTTCAAGAAAGCAAAAAAACAAAGTGAATAACTTTTCGCTTCATTTGTTTCTTCCTATTTTTAAAATTTAAGATTACAGCGCATCTTCATCGTGTTCTTGTACGAGTACAGCTCAGATTTTTCTGCGACTCGGTATCAATCTCTTTATTGTTCTCACAATGATCATTTCATAACTCACCGGAGAGCAATCTCGTCGGTCCGTCGCGTTCGAAATAACGTAATATCACGCATTATGCACGTTAATGCCCGGCTTCCGCGTTCGCTGCGCGAGTTAACAACGTTAAACGCGAACGTTAACATTAGCGCGTTCGTGGTGAACGTCCCGTTTAACGAGGGTCCTTTTAAATGTTCTTTTCATTCGGATTCGTCGCTGCCGAGCAGCGCTTCATCAGTTCCGATAGAAATCTCAATTCAGCAAGCATTATTACCGCGGATATCTTATTTCGCAGCAGGGAAACTTTTCACATTTCGCATTTTCACGTTTCGAATCTTAACATTCAAGAATGGTTGGATATAACAAGTTTTATATTTTATATGCGCCGTTTCGTGTAAACTATGCTGACTGATGTGCAAAAGTAATTTTGAAAATGTTTTATTCGGCACTAAGTAAAACTAAAAGTTTAATAAAATTTGTGAATTATGAAAACATCAACATTTGTATAAATTTAGTTATCATTTATATATTGTGAGTTGAAGAGACAAACTAAATTAGAAAATTTTCAGCTTTATCTTGCATTATTATTCAGTTGGAAAAGTTTATTAATCGCTTTTAATTCTATCTCATTCTGAGTTTCGTAACGTTCCAAGTCGTGCCCTCGGCAATTACAACGTCGTGGACCAAATGACAAAAAACAAAGAAATTTTAACGCCTGCTACCACGACGACGAGGAAAATTCTAGAGACTCAAAAAATCAACTAAAAGCTAATAAGAGACAAAATTTTAAATTTGTTTTTAAGCAAAAAAATAAAAGGTTAATCTAACTACAGGAAAAGTTAATAAATTGTAACTAAATTCAACAAATATTTTATATCTACTCAATAATTTAAATCTGTGTGAATTGAGTTTACCTATAATAAAAAAAATATAAAAAATGATCCCATAATTTTCCCTCTTTTTTATTCTTCAACGTACAGATGAAAAACGGTTTGTAATATCCTAACAATTCTATTAAAAACTCATCTGTGCGACAGACTTTTGAACATTTCCCAACTGTTCTTGCCTACAAGACTGCAGACGTCTATAATGCCGCCGGATAAGAGAGAATGAAAAACGAGAACGCAAGGAAAGCTCAAATCATGAAAGTTTGAAGGAAGAAAAAAGTGGTTTTGTTCTGTGGCGCGACGTAATGCACTTTTAAGACTTTCCCGACGACAGCAACTGAATTTTAAATGTTTAAAATATATTACATATTTTACTAATAAGTATGAAAACTTAGAAATGAAATTAAAATATTGTATTAAGCAAACATTCTTAAACATATTTATTTAACTAATATATTCTTAAAACAAATCAAATTAATGTACATCATTAAGCAGAACAAACAAAAAATAAAGATATAATATAATAATGTTAGCTATAAAAAAAGAAACAATGTATGTACTTCAATCGTTTACCAATGTAAACAGTCTTTTTATAAGAATGCAAATATAAAATAACATTTGCTGAATTTTTGCGCAAATATTTTTGTTCGCCAGTGAGTCTTGCATTCCTATACAATGAAAACTAAAATAAAGAACATAAAAGCAAGTATACTAAAATGTTTGACGTATACAAAATTCTTAGAATTATATATTACTTTAAAAATGTATGTGGTTTTTTTAATAACAAAATCACAAAATGTATGTATCACAAAACTATCATCAAAATGTCATATGAATTAGAAGAAGAAGAAATTAGAAGTTTTCTCAAATTAATAAAAGTTACCAATATGAATTTTGTTGATTATGATTATGATTTTAAACAATCATATATTTACGCATTATTTTCAAAAATTTCATTTTTTTTATGTAGTTTTTATCTATAAAATCTTCAAAAACTAAATAATGAAAACGGTATCAAAAAATATAGATTGATACCCTATTATGGAATACTATAAATACTGTCCAAAATTAACCATAACTTATATGAAATTTCTTGAAAACTTAGATATATCATAGAAAAATGCATAAATTATTTTAAAAAATCGTAAAACCATGTGTCAGACTCTGACCCAGTGCATTCATTGTTTGCCCAGAGCCCACAAATGAGGCATTAGATCCATGTTTCCCTATTAGTGTCATAAAGAGTGTGTGAAGAACAGAATACCACCGAACACTCAGAATCTTCGGAATCTGGTGGAATTCCATAACTATGATATGTCCATTTAAAAATGTACCAAACAATTTCGCTAAAAGTTACAAAAAACTGAAAAATTAAACAATCCCTAAAAATTATAAAAACAATACTGAGTGCTCGCCTTGTGCAAAATTACGTATTTTTGTACATATGTTAGAAAGTTTTCGGGTAGCGACAAAACAAGCCACCGTCACAACACTAATGAGCTCGTTCATTTGACATGTAATGCCTTGTACGCGTGATTGGGGATAGAAAGAGGAAGACCATCACATTTTATTGAATGTATGAGTTTTTGTTTGAGAGATGTGCTAGTATTTCATATTTGGCCACTTTCTTCTATAATTTTAAACATTTCTAATATGATAGAAAAATGGAAAACTAATTTTGGTAGTAAAACCAACCAATTCTAATCAACATGAATTAAACAAAAAGTAGATAATTGAAAATTATAACTGGTTTCGACTAGTTTTATTAATACTACACTCATTTTAATAGAAATCTATATCATTATGTTAATTATAAATAAATTTATCTGTTTGACAAATACAATTAAATCAAAATAAATCTAATATGATGAGTACATGATAAGTAAAGGAAATCCGGTACTTGAATAAAATTTATTATAAGATAAATGCATCATTGTATTAACCAGTTGTTTTATTATATAAATATTCTACTGATAAATATCTTTAAGTCTTTAACTATTTTATTCAGAAAAATGAGTTAATTAAACCGATAAGCATTTATAGTAACTAATTTACTAAATCAATTAAGATAAAAGTTATCAGAAATTTTTATGTTTTTATGAATGAATTTACGTTTGTAAATTATTGCTATGTGATATGTGACTCATATTGATATATTGGATATATGAACAAATATTTTGAGATGAATGTTATAAAAACATTTTTTAATGAAAACCAATATAAGAAGATTGGAAACTGGAGATCAGGATATTGAGGTTGGGGATGGGGGTTGGTCGAATCTGAACCAACATTTTTGCACGTAACCAATCTCACAGATTGGCGCACTTCGTAAGTCGATTGAGTAAATATTTCAGCACAGCAGTTTGCACCACTTCGGTTGTACTAGCCCATAATGTCCGTTCCAAACAAAACCCTATAACTCTTCGATCCTGGCAGCAATGGTTACAAGAATGTTTATTTTGTTTTACTGTGTCGAACAGTGCAACACAAGCAAATAAAGTGCAACCATTAGTTGCATTTGTGGAAATAACATTTTATTGTTACATATTTTTTATATAAAGAACACAAACCACACATAGACTTGCTTAATACCTACGTGTTGACTAGCTTATTAAACCATCTATTAAAGTATTTAATTAATTCGACTCTATATGTTAATTTTCAGTATGTGTGTGTTGGTTATTTGTGTTTGTTGAATATGTTGACGATGGCATAACGATGTGTAGCGTTACGTAAGCGCGAGGTCACAGGAAGTCCGTCGTTTGGCTGGAGAGAGCGCCAGAGAGCGGCGGCAGCGACGGCGATGATCAATCCTCGCCGCCGACGACGCGCTACGCCAAACGGCACATCCGCCGCAGGGAAATAAACTTTATATTGCCGGGTGTCCGGACAGATGCTGCCCGCGCCGAACCACCAAACATTCCAATCCACCTACAACCTACACGAACGATATCAACAGTAGAATAAACGCACGAACATGCTGTGTGGATGTTGCAAGTGTCACATGTCACAAAATACAAAAAAATGCAACTACAATATATAAACCAGGACTAAACGTAGAGTACGTTCGTACTTCGAACGATTTAACAGACAGGGTAAAAACTTTCCAAATAGGAACACCATTTTTGGAATTGCAAAACTAATTGTCTTTTATATTTTCAAATATGGCGATAACTACAGAGAAAAGAAATTATGTTGTACTTCAAAAATACACTTAAGTTTTTTGTTTGGATTTATCACCTTTTTGGAAAATAAATATTAATAGAGTCATAATATTTGTAGATTGAACTAATATTACACAAACCAACCCTTACACATTATATATAGTTTGAATAGATAGTGTTAGCTTGCAGTCAAAATATGCAGACTATGCATCGGTAATATGTGGAAATCTGTCCGCAGTTGAATGAACTGGAAGCGCCCAGATAGGATGGGACATCGCGTTGCCTTCATCTTCACACTTTTTTGACTTTCAATACATTTTCAGGCGATGTATGATCTCTCTTTGAACTGCGATTTCATACCGCTACATATATTTTGATCGATTAATACATATTGTCACATAAACACATGCAATGGTATCGAACAATATAACATTAAAATAGGTTTTTACAATTTTGTAACATTATTTCAAAATTTCTATTTTGTATTATTCATTATATTGTTTCTTAATACTGAAATGTACTTTCCTTGATTACCTGATATTCAACATTGTATGCATTTATCCTTAAATTTTTGTAATACAGCATACATTTTATATAAATTTGCACAAAACACGTTCACTTTGAAGTTTTGAAGCTGTAATATTGAGTATTCCAGGTCCCATTTTACAAAATGGTTCGTAAGCGTCAAGGCGTAATGATAGATTAAATTCTTTTCATTCTTTTCGCCGGCGGCTGCCTTTTCAGTTACAAGACGCCTTGACGCCGCCGCCGGTTTCCTAACCTAGCATGTGACATTGTGACAAGCTATCGATTGAAAGTCTCACCCACGACAAGATGCTTTCAATTTTACAGATTCTTCCAAAGCGTTGCGACATTTTTAAGATATTACTGATATTAAAAAGACCAAAGACGTGCAACCCTCAAAGTCATCTTCAATGGAAGAGGGAATTAAAATTAGCGCACGATTCAACAGTTTTCTACCCTTTGGTATCAAAGCTATTAAAAAAATAAAAGCAACTAAAGATAAAAAAAGTACAAACTTGTTTCTATATAAAATTGTATTCATTGTAATGCAACAAATGGTAATAATCTTTATGATGTAACATATATTCTTTTAGGTTTTTTTTGCTTATTATCGATATAAATTCACAAAAATGACCAAAAGCACCGTTTTAATGTCATTTTCTTTTTCTTCTTCATATCCTTTGCTTCATGATTCTTTCTTTGAGTTAAGAGGATTTTCCTTCATCGCGTCACCATCTCCAGTCTGGCAATATGTTGCCAGCCCATTTGGCTATAATTTATTACGCTCGACTCGTTTTGTCGTTTCGTCCTCACCGATGGCGGTGTGTTTGGACTGTTAGGTCATCGATCGGTCAATAAAACAGACACGCAAAAACCGCGTTTTTTTATTATTGAATAAACGGCGATTGTCGGCGAATTTACGTCCTCGCACACACTGGGAGTCATCAGATGCATCCGGCGACGCAAACTCGAAATCGCACTCGAATGCTTTACGAATTTAGGCAATGGGCTTACACAAAAACGTACACTGAAATTGGAATAAAAACACAAATTGATTGCTTTCGATCTACTTTAACTGTTTTACAGAGCAAACGAATGCGTTTTGCTTTGTTTGCTGTTGGTGCTTTTGTTTCGTGTTGATTGCGTATTTATTGAGTTTCATTTGGAAGTAACACAAGATAAATAAAGTATTAACGTGAAAAGAAATAAATGAGAGATTTTAAAAACAATTAATAATATTTTACCACGCAATAGTGAACAGTTTACAAACAATAGCAGAGCTGTTTGCTATTTTTATTTTTTGAAATGCCCGAAGTAATTGTAACGTAAAAATTAAGATTGAGGTTATGGCTTAAATAAAATACAGTGGTGTTGACTGACGACCGTTAATCCTCTGTCGACTGAAAGTCTCTAGACACAACATCAATGCATTTGCGTTTAAACTTCGCCATTCGATAATGTCGGCGTTGATGCTTATGTTGAACGTGGTCGCTGAATGTTTGAAAGCTTGACTTGCTCGAATGTTATGCATTTGGAACTGGCGTGACGAATGACAACAATTTCCACCCAACTTGTATTCTCAAGAAAATAACACTCAAAAGTGTAAGATTATGTTATGAATTGACGATTGATTTAATTAATCCAAACATTAAAAAAGGCGTTAAATGCAACAGCTTATAATGAAAAGGAAAAAAATGTTTATTACTTAAATATTTTTAGCAGCTGCGAAGACATTTACTTTTCTTCTTAATATTTTATTATTATGTGTAATATTGTATATATTTTTTTTTGATAAGTTTGACTGTGACAACTTTATTTAAAAAGCATGGGGAAAAATAATAGTATATGCACTGTAAACGTTTTCTTAAATTTCATCCCCGGGAAAACCAGAAGACCAGAAGACCGAGAAAACCTTCCCCCATGAAAGCTTGAACTAAAATGACATGCGTACTATGCGGAAAGTGTTTATATAGCCGTACATCCGAAGAGACCCGAGCGAAGGCGAGGAGTACAACAGCTGCCGTCAGTGCAGCGTCCTCGCTTCGGCTATCGTCGCACTCGCTTCGGTCTCGATCGCTCGTTTAACTCCTCCCTTGCTTGCATTCTATGTGCCTATAAAAGATTGAACCGGTAGGCCTTCAGGTCATTTGATTTGTGGTCTTCGTCTGAAAAGGTTCTCTGTTTCTCCTCGCATCTCTCTCTGGGTAGTATCTTCACTTAAATTATATGAGCACTTTCGCAGGGATGAAATTAAATAAAATTTTGAAAATGCATTGATAAGATATTATACTAGCATAAAATAATAATTGATAGGAATCTCTTTACTTTTATTTTTTTCATATGTATTTTAAATGGGAATTATTGCTCACTAAATAGTTTAATTTTTTAACAATTTCATTTCAATATAAATTCTTCTAAATGATAAATCCTTGGAGGTTTAAAAGTTTACTTTAGACTGCATTGCAGCATTCACAACGCAATTCTCTTAGTCGCACTTGAAAATCGGGAATGCTCGATGGGGAATATATAGAAACTTTGAAATCGAAACGTTTTAACGAAAGACACACTTCGATTGCGATTTCTTTTGGTGCGAATGCTTTGGATTGTGGATATTGCATTGGAAATCTCGAATGATTCGATAAATTTTGGCCGGCGAAATGCAGATTCCCAATCAGTTTAAGTACTCTCACTCATTTCGAATGGCGATCGACCAGAATTGATGCGAATTCCATTTCGATTGAAAATTGTACTCTAAAACAACCAAAAAGAAACAAACAGAACACAAAGTAAATTTATTTGTTTTTAAATTAAAATCTATAAATAGATAACGTTATCGAATAATGGTTTAAATAAATGATTATTTCGCATTTCGCACATCTTTTTGAAGATTTATAAATTCTTGCAGTATATACGAATGTAAAGTTTTTTTTGGTAAAGAGTGGTGTTTGTTCTACTTAATATAACACGCTTATACTGAATGAATTTTTAATAGTTTTATAGAAAATATATTTAGTACATTAACTATTAACCAGTTTACATTAGAGCGAATACTTTCATGAATTCAGGTTTCAATAAGATATTATTATATAACGTAGCTACGTTTTATAGAAGACATCTAGAGAGTTTACCCATGGTGCTGTTAAGGAGGTGGAGGCAGCGAGCCGCACGTAATTTGCTAAAAGCTTTTTTTCTACTTGGGCAACACAAAATAACGCTTGTTACAAAAATTGAAAAAATTAACAAAATTATTCCATTACAACACATTAAATTATTAATAAAATCAACAATAACTAACCTATAAAGATCAAAAAATAACTTAAAATATTAAAAATAAACTAAAAATCTAAGCTATCAAGCTATCAATATATTGTATCAATTCTTATTATCACGTTTTATAAAAATTAATTCTGTTTCTTAGTTTATAATATTAACTTATAACATATCGTATTACATTTGACGCCATATTGCTCGTACCACTTAACGAAATAATTCAATTTGGCGCTTTTTGCCGAAATAATTATCTCAGCGCACATTAGTGTCATGGCGTGCAAGAGGCGGCAGGCGACCTTCGGCCTAATCACATCGCTATAAGAGTCGAAAACGAAAGCGACCGTCGCCATTCTGCACTTTATGCACGGGATATTTAACATTTAACGCTACTTACGTTGCTTAATTTTGCTGCTCTTCCGCCGAGTACATAAACTGCAGATATTATGTTTACTCTTCGCATTTAAAGCTCACTTCCTTTAACATTGCGGACATTGCAGTCACTGAGCTCAATGATAATAACCAGGTAATTAATTACTTTAATCTACATTTATGGCAAATGAAAAAGTCAACGAAACACGAAATAGAGAGAAAGAGAATTATAAAGGCAATGGGGCTAACGTGTTGAATAATTCTTATGAATAAAGAAATTTAAGGTTTGCTTAAATTAAGCTGTAATTAAATAATGTTATTAATTTCGATAATACCAAATTGTAAGTAAAAGTTTGTGACTAAACATCTTAACTCTTTAATCCAAAACAAACTCAGTTTATTTCTCAAGTGATTTGATTATATTTTTCATTTATCTGATTTATTTTGTTACTAACTTGTACCTACGTAACTGGCAATTTGAATTGGGTAGAATTTCCACTCAAAAGATAACTTTATTAAGTAGACTTAGAAAGTTAGTAAAATTATGACAGAGTTAGTATTAATAAATTAATAATTAGAATAGTTAACACTAGGTACTTGCACAAAAAATTATTTTGGTCTGAACAGTCAAAATTGAAAAAAAAATTCAGTTATTTTAAATCAACATTTTTGTTGTTAAAATTTACGTGTTGGAAAATATTAAGCTAAATGCATGCTATGTGTAACAAGGTATTGTGTGTGTTTTTCTGGTTTGAAAAATATTCACTCGACCACTCTCCCGAGATTAGGCAATTAAGCAAGAAGCAATTATTCTCAATAACCAAAAAAAGAACAATTTTTAAACTTTATATATACAATGTGTTTCAAGTAAAACTTGTAACATTGTATTATTATTTAATTTTGCATATTTTAAATTTCCATTATATTTCAATTTATTTTAAAATTCGTCATTTTTTATGAATATTAAGATTAAAATATTCTCGTTATCAATCAGCATTGCACTCGCACCTCCAGCTATTCAGTACGCACGCATATTCGTATATGGAAATGTATTTTAATTTATGGCGTCGAAGGGATGCGCCTCGTGCGCGAGAGTGCTTCATAAAATATTCAAAATGCATATGTGTTCTGTACATTGCACGAGTACGACACAATGCGAAACAAAACCTGAACCAAGCCATACTGAACGCAACCCTTTTTGTTTTATGTTCTTGTTAGTCCTCGGTTGTTTCTGTTCTGGTTACTATTATACTCCCTATTTACTCTCTGCTTTAAGTTGTGGTCAATGGCGTTGAGTTCGTGTGATATTGACGACATTGAGGTTACGAATTATGTGGCTAACGCGTGGGTGAATTAAGCAAACCGGTACAAATACAAAACAGAAAAGAACAATCAGCAGGAGAAAGAAACAAAAGAATAGGGTAAGATCTGAAGAGACAAGAACATTGTATAAATATTTAAATCTATCAACGCTTTGCTTTACATCATTTGCAAACGAAATAATTGCATTGTGAGTTAGTCACATGCTGGAAAACGCGTGCACCGTTAACTAATGATATTAAACAAATGGACAATGAAGAGATAAATCACGTCGGCATATTCTTGTATTAAAAGACAAGAATAATTCGTCTCTAAAAGTTTAATTAAATCAACAAGAAATTATTGCAATTAAATCACGTTTATATTATTTTGTTTTGTTGAAGTATTTTTGAATAAATAGAGTGGCATAACTCATTAAAACTTAAAAACTAGTATAACTGCATTGAATTAAAACAAAGTAAAAACTTAGAAAATAATAAAAAAAAGTATAGACATGTTACTAAGTAATCAACTTTTATAATTGCATCAGCTAATAACTCGATCATAGAGTGTTCATAGCTGTGGTTCATAGGTCTACGATTAAATGTCAAACTTTTTAGGCGTGATTGATGTGTGTAAAAAAATAAAACCACTTGAAACTTGACAGAACGTAAAAAACAATAATTACGCACATAGTTTCCAAAAAAAACTAATTGTCTACATGCGAACAATAGGATATCAACACTTGAAATTTACTATCTATCAATGAATGAATTCGTGATCAATTGTTGCGATAACAATTTATGAATGAACTGAATTCGAGTATAAATACAACCGGCCCAAACCACCTTAATCATTCCTCAGTGACATCCACTGAAGTATAACTACTTTTTGTAAAAGTATTTTGTCAAAATAAATATTGAAGTTTTAATATTTAAAACGAGCAGTGAAAATGTTTGTTCTAATCTTTGTGGTGATTTTGCTGTCGACGGCGTTCTTGCTGCTTAACATGAAACTTCCCTTCATGTACTGGAGTCGGCGAAAACTAATCAGCTACCCAGGAACATTTCCATTTGGAAGTCTGGACAATCTTTTGAAGAAAGAATACGACGTTGTGGGAGTACAATTCAAGAAGTTCTACGATTACTTCAAGTCTCTGAACCAACCTCATGGCGGTGCTTATGTACTAACAACACCAGTTTACATTCCAGTTGATCCCAACATTTTAAAACAAATCTTTATTAAAGATTTTCAATACTTTAACAGTAAAGGATTGTACCAAAATGAAAAAGATCAACCCATTCATGGTAACCTCTTCCAATTGGGTGGTGATAAATGGAAAAATCTTCGTAACAGACTGTCTCCTACTTTTACCTCTGGTAAGCTGAAAATTATGTTCCCAACTGTCAAAGATTGCGCGAAACCTCTAGTTGAGTTTATGGACAAGCACGCGTTAGATGGATCTTTGGTTGATATCAAAGACTTGGCGATGAAATACGCATTGAATGTAATTGGATCTGTTGCATTTGGTATTGATTGTGGTGCATTCGGAGAACACTCTGAGTTTAGGTATTATTCTAAGAAAATGTTTGAACCCACTAAAGCTAGGGCTCTCATTAGAGCTTTTGCTATTGCTTGCCCAGAATTAGCCGAAAAATTTGGTTGTCTTACGTTTGAAAAAGACGAAGAAGACTTTTTCTCCAATGTTGCAAAAGATAATGCCAAATATCGTGATGAGAACAGTGTTGTCCGCAATGATTTCTTTCAACTTATGTTGGAACTTAAAAGAAACTCTACAGCCGATTCTGTGATCAATATGCAAGATATTGTTAACCAATCCTTTGTTTTTTTCCTGGCTGGTTTTGAGACATCATCTAAAACAATGTCTTATTCTTTAATGGAATTGGCAAACAACCCAGAACTTCAAGATAAAGCAAGAGCAGAGATTGAAGAAATTACTCAGAAATATGGAGGATTGAACTATGAAGCTGTTCATGAAATGAAGTACCTTCAACAAATTATTGATGGTAAGTTCAAAACAATCAAACAATCAAAATTCCAAGCCCCTTTTATCCAAAATACTAAACATGTTTCTTCATTTATAGAAACCCTTCGGAAATACCCACCTTTAACTGTGGTTAACCGTGAATGCAACACCAGGTACCAAGTTCCTGGTACCAAAGTAGTACTAGACTCAGGAACCAAAGTGTACATCCCAGTTTTTGCTATCCACCGTGATGAGGAACATTACCCTAACCCTGAATTATATGACCCTGACAGGTTCAGTGATGAAAACCGTGCTAAGAGAACACCTTATACATTTTTGCCTTTTGGTGAAGGACCTAGGATTTGCATTGGCCTGAGATTTGCTTATATGCAGAACAAACTTGGTCTTGCCATGTTATTACGCAAGTACAGGTTTACTTTACACGAGTCTACTAAACTTCCTTTGGAATTCAAGAAAGGAGTGCTTATTTTAAACCATAAAGGTACAATAAATTTAACATGTGAGAAAATTCATGGTTAGATTGTAATTACAATTTTAACTTTGATTAATCAAAGCTATTAGCTTATATGATAATTTAATATTATCTAAACTTTGGTTGGTTGTGATTTTGATCTATTTTGTATTAATGCGATCAACTATTATTTATGAATCTGATTGTTTTAGTTTTAATGATAAGATTATGATAATGATTTTTTTATTTAGTATATAAAATATAATGATATAAAGATTAATAAATAATTTATTTTTGAATAACATTATTTTCTTTTTTTAATTTTTTTTTAATTTATACATTTTTACACCTCATGTCAATTCCTTGTAATCATATTGAAAAGTCATCCCTGCGTTTGATGGTTCCATGAACATTTCAAGATAGAAGAAAGCTCTCGGGACTTTTCAGTGGTGTGCGCGATATGCTTTCGAAAAGAGAAGGGCGCCTTTGAAAACGCGCTTGTTCGTCGCTTCATCGAATCAGTCGTGCCATAGTCGGCCAACGCTTCGGTACTCCGGCGCGCTCGTTTCAATCCGGTTCAACTCTTCGCGAGTTTACGAAAGCTCTACCACAAAAGCTTCAGCAGTAAAACAAATACAAGATAAATGCTGGATACTCTGGTTTTAAATATTTTAAGTTTTAGAATGTTTTGATTTTTATTAAAGAAATCAGTTGTTGCTTAAAGCCTAATAAAGTAAAGTTCAGTGGACAAATACAGTGTTCTATAGTGCAATAGTGGATGAGTTAATCATGCTGTAACATTCGGAGATTACAATATACATTGCAGATCGTCTAGGTGCGTTCACCCAATGGAACCGGATGCCGTGCGTGGCGGCAAGGCGCCCTTCGCGCCCAACAAAACACTTGCTTTCGCGATGAGCCGCGACGAGATGAAGAAGTCCAACGGGAGCGGTAGATTGAACGTGGTGTTGTGTCTCGTGTGTGCGATGTGTGTCGTCGCGAGTGTACACAGCGGCTGGCAGGATCGAGTCCAGCAGCATCGGCTTGGAGAGCTGGAGGAACGCGTTGCTGTGTTGGAAAGTAAGCAGTTTGGCGGCGAGGATATGACCGTGCTGATGGATAGGATGCGGCGTGACTTCGCGGACCGCGTCATCGTTAGAGCCGGAAGGGTTGCACGAGATACACAACTTCGGCATCGGATTGACACCAGGGATGCTCCAGAATGCATTTGTCCAGCAGGTAAATAAACAAACTCTTAGCACTTGGGATATTATTTGAGAAAACAGGTAGAAAATTACAGAAAACTCTGTATCTATTGTGACATGTTAAGCTATCTAGCATCTTTATTCTGAAAAGTTGCTAATTCGGTAAACCGGTATTCAAGTCTTTATGACAGCACATGCAACGTGTTAAGGTCTCTACTGATGCTTTGAATTTTTGGCGTTATTTACCTGCCAAAGGTCTCTATCAATATAAGTCTTCTTTAAAACATTTCTGAGGTCCTCACTTTAACATTTTATCAAAAGATAAATTATAATATCGACAACAAGCAACGAAATATTTTAAAATATATAGAAGCTTTTATAACGTACTATTAATGCTCTCATTAAGAAGTAATAGAATGAACTATACAATTTTCTAAAACTATCCTGACACGCGACCTTTTGTTTTATTCATGTTATTCTTATTTGTTTTGAAAGGAAACGAAAACAACTATTTCCAATTATTGTGTATATAGAAAATAAACAACATGATGAAATACAGAAACTTTGAACGGGTTCACTAGTATAAGTCTGGATATTTCTGAGTTGTAGAAATAATAATAGTACGGAATTGTGGTAAAAAGTATTTTATTGCAGGAAACAGGATACTGACATCAGTTATTGATGTACACTTCAATAAATGAACAAATTAAAACAAGAAAATATTAAAAAATGTTTAATATTAATTTTATTCTTTGATCTGGTTTTACATCTTTGTTAGTAAACAAACAAATATGACATGAATTGCAACTCTAAGGGTTAAAACAAGATTCGCACTCGTAGATTTTCAGTAACCACAACAAAGGGATATTTTGCCGCCAATACGTGTACATATTGGCACTGTGAGCTCTTTGAAGACCAATGCCGCTA
>JARJDS010043874.1:0-14225 GCA_030264155.1 Atheta pasadenae
AAGTACAACTCTTAAACTTTATAACAAAAATAAGGGAAGTGAATCACAAGTATTCTGATTATAAATCAGGATACACTGTGAAATTTTTGTTGGGAATCACACCTTGCAATTATTTCGTTTGAATCGGAGTGCTACGGTGGAAGGTCTAGTGATCCTTTTACTACTAACGACAGTAATTAGTCGAAACTACTTGAACCAGGTGTCAAAGGCATGGCAGATAAAGGATTTCCTGGTATAAAAATATCTTTAGATGTACCACATGCTATCATTTAAGAATAAGACATTAAGAATACTTATAATATTACCAGTGTAGAGTCCACGGTGAAACATGTATTGCCAGGATTAAAGTGTATAATATTTTAAATAAAATTAATATTTATCTTTTACCATACATTGATGACATTCACATGTGATGTGTATTAGTAAACTTACAAACACCAATTTTTAAATCAGAAGAAAAGAAATAAAATTACTACAGTGACCAGTATAAAATTCAATTTCTCTCACATACTAAATGCTAAATTTGGCCACCATAAGCGCTAGTGCCTAAAATCAAGGTCACGCAGGTTCTCTTATAATTAAAATTTGTAAGTTCGCTCACTTAGAATTGGAATATGTTTCTTGAATTTAATTTAACATTAAAATTACTAACTGCACATTTAATTTGAAAAATTATTAAAAATATATAAATTAACACATGGCAATTCAAATCAATTTTATTCGTGGCACATTAAAATACTTACAATAATTATTATCGTCTGTGACATGTTGGAAAGTACAATATTTTAATAAATAAATTTAGTTAACAAAACACTGTAATTATATATTTTATAATAAGTATCTCTTAACACTATATAGTATAACATTGCGTCAATATACAATATACACCTGGGATCAAATGCGATTGATGAAATATTTTATGTAAAGAATCGAATATCAAACTGCATTCATTATAATTAGATGGAACTTGCAGTTTTAGACATTAGGCCCAATCACACAGATGTGTAAAACCGATCAGAATTTGCACTTGCTTATAAATCTCACGAAAATATTGACAATTTCATAAACACGACAAAAACTCTTTATTATTTTTGATTACTGTATTAGTTTATATACATCTTAGGTGTGACAATACATATTGCATTATGGAGGACTGTTCACTGCTCGCGCTCAAATCTTTGGCAAAACGAAAGATTAATCAATAATCATTCGAAAGTAAACAACATTATCAATGTACTTGTTTGCTCTAAATCAAGTTATTTACATTAAAAAACAAAAATAATATATTATAAAACTAAATCTTTGCAATATTCATCATAATCACTTAAATTACTTAAACATTTAAGTAGATGTTAAATGTACATATCACTTGTTGATATAATTACACAGGTAAAAGGATAAATAATTTAAAGCCTCTCAACAATCTATGTAGTTATTAAAATTAATTCTTCTATAAATACTCTTGATTCATTGATGCAACTCAATGCACATAATTGCTTGCAATCAATCGGAATTGAAGCATTACTAGTTTCGGTACTGAACACCATTTTTGGGTATGTGGGGTACTAGAATAGTTTTGGTCAAATTACGAATTACTACTTACCGTCCACATGTGGTTAACCACTTACCACCTTTTATACATTATTCGCGTATGCGTTTCATGCTTATTCGTTCGCCCCCATGGCCAAATCAATCGCATTAATTAATATCAAAATTAATTGGAATTATTTCAAAGGGAAGTTGTCTTCTAAGTTTGTTACACATTTCTGAGGTAAGAAATGTGGCAAGCTTTCTTATAAACGTTTCGGTCGGCGTTTTCTCAGAGATGCGTCTAAAAATAAATTACAATTACTACACATTCCAATTAAATCACTACAAAAAAATACAAATAATTAATAAGAAAATTAGAAACAATCAATACAATTTAAGGCATTATTTTCGCAAAATATTACATTAATAATTAAGTTAATTTAATTAGTTTTGGGCTAAATTTCAAAAGTTAAACTAATATTTACAAATAAATTAATGTACAACTTAAAATTATTTGTTATGTACACAATTAACATGCTTTTTTGTAATTAATTAATTAAAAACTAACTAAAAAATATTACTAAACCATGCACTACTTTACACCTCTACAGTAATTACAGTAGGGAACAATATATTTTTACAAATTTTGTTAGAAAGTTATTCCAAATAACTTAAATCAAATGAAATTTAAAAAAAATTATTTTTAAAAATAACTGTTCCCTTGTGTTTTTAATAAAAAAAATAGAATAACCTTAAATTTAAAAGCCAATTTTTAAAATTTTCAAATGACTAAAAAAATAAAAGTGCAAACGCACAGATTTTGGATAAAAGGTGAATGAATCATAAATGTCCAAAAATACGTGTTGAAATATTTTGTATTTCCTAGGATCATACGGAACTGCTCAACATCGTAACATGTGATTTCGAGGAATTCAAAAATTCATCAATTCTTTAAACATATCATTAATTAGTTAGCAACTGCACAGATTTAATCAATAGTCAAAAGCACATTTAGTTTCAAGATTCAAGTTTACCTAAGATTATAACAAGTGTAATAAGATGTAAAATAAAAGAAAAACTGTAAAATAAAATCATACCTCAAAATGACTTCAAAATAATTGATCCGGACAACTAAACACATAAAATCCGGCCATAAACACATCCGACTAAATCAAATACATATTATTGCAAGTGTTGTTTATAGATCATAACATGAGCTTATTTCTTTAAATTTACTTTTGGATTTTTCAAATTCGCATTTCTCATCGGAAAACCTCTTACCATACACATATAATTGTAACTTAAACTATTGGCGCAACTTAACAATTCGATAATTAGTTAATTAATATAAGTACATTGTACACATAATTTACGTTTTGTATATTTCCTAAATTCAATCACAAATATAAAATTGATATCGTGGTATTTTTTAGTTTTATTCGAATAATATAACAATTATGATATAATTATCAATCAGTCAATAATATTGCATAATTTTTTTTGCATTGTTATTTGCTAATGATTCACTTCACGCTACAGTAACTAATTTACTCTCGACAACTAAAAAACACATATGCCCAAACTAAACATTTAAAATTGTTTTAAAATAACATTAAATGTTATTACTTATTACAAATTCAGTTTTTTTTTTAGTTAAAATGTAGAAATGACAATAACACCGTTTCTGATTCTTTTCCTTTACAAAACGTGGCACTACCCTCTCCAATCGTGTGAAAATTGCTGTGAACTATACATTTACAATAATTTACAATAATGCGTTTTTAACATTTACAATTAATGCGCTAATATAACTAATACTGTTTACAAATGTATGTTCTAATTTGATAATTATGTATATATAGCATATTTAGATATAATTACAGTATTATAAGCTAGATTTGTTTTGTACAGACAAGATTCGTTTGTTTTCTTTTTATTTATTTTTGAGTTGTTGTTGTTGAATTTAGAATTATGTATCTTGTCTAATAATTAATTTTACACAATAACTTTAAGCAAAAACAACGAGGTAAAGAAGTTTTGTTTAACCTCAAAAACCTCGCGGGTAAAATCATACATTTTTTTAATTTTTCAAACTGCAACAACATTTAGCATTTATGTTTTACGTTCTCGATATTATACACATATTGACAATTTGTTACTAGTATAATCTCAAGATTTCAAATTTACATGTTTTAAACACAAGAACCTTATAACCGCAAAATCTATCAACTATCAACCATTTTATTTATTTATTTACATATAATTGAATTATTCTAATTGCATTTTGACAGTTTCTTTTTTATAGCCGAGCATGAAAATAACTCGCACTCGTACATAAATAAATTATCTAGTAGACGTTAAAATTATTTATCGGAATGATTATATTGTCATTATACACGTAAAACATGATGACAGTTTGTTCTTATTTACGTTTGATAAATTTTACCAGTCGATGTAATAAAATTTTTCCGTAATCTGTAAAAAATAATATTTGTGACAAAATTATACACTAATTAAAATTAGCAATCAATAATCACAAAATTTCACCAGTAAAGCAAGATTTAAACCAAAAACAAAATCAATCTGCTTTATATTTTGTTATAAAGCATAGATTACAAATATTTCAAACAAAACACGTTAGTATCTGTCAATAACAAACAAACTGTCATCACATTATTACTTTAATTTGATTTAACGTAAAATTAAATTAAAATCAAGTTTAGTCATAATTAAATCAATTAAAATCTAAAATATAAATAAATATAAATCAAATTTATCTAGAATAAAATCAACTGTTGGTTATAAATTATTGTGGATTGTTAATGTTAATATTCGGAATGGTACATTGTATTATTAACTTTTTTGTTTTTTATTTGTCGTTTTCGAAATTAATGAATCAATTTTAATTAAAAATGAAGCGTTGTATGTTTTTTTGTTGTTATTATTAACGTTAGTAACGTTAAAGTGGATAAATAGTTTTGATCATCAATAAGCCACATGCAAACAAACAAAATGGCGATACGATACGCGCAATTTCTTATCTAATGGTAGTCTTTATCAACGCGTTTCTTCAGCTGTTCCTAAATTCCCCATCGGATGATAGCGCAAGCATGAAGCAAGATAACAAAACGTCAGTGTACACAGCATTCAAATGTATAATAGTACAAAAAATCCATTGTTAATTTATTAATTTCTTATATTAATAATAATTTGTGATAAATTAATAAATTTAATATATCAATTAATGCCTTGATATTCAAACTATCACCTTAAATAGTTTGTTTATTTTGTTAAATTGTTAAAAATGAATCAAATTAAAAATTGGCTAGTTTTGTTAATAAAAGTGTGCCAGAAAAACAAAATGAAAATGTGGTATTAATAAAATCGTCAATTAGTGTAAATAAAATTAAGTTAAATTAATGTCACGTTAGTAATTAGTTCTCGTACTGTGTACACAGACTTAAGAACGTTGCAAATCAAAGAAACCCTAACGTTCACGCATTTTTTTTCAAGATTTTTTGTTTTTATTTTTCAGACGTACTCGTCTATTTTGTCTTGTCTCGTCTTGTCTTGCAAGTAATAAATCACGTTTGTTTCTGTATTCGTTGCCTATAATACCGAGTACTGTTGGGTGTGTTTTGCTTAGATAGAACACTCACCATTTCCGTCGTCAGGCAGTTGATAGCGTGTTCGACGGTTTTTTTTCCATGCGTCGTTGACGTTGACCCTTGGCGTAATGGCGTCGTCGGACATCCTGTGCACATTTTCTCTAGCTCACTTTCATGCATTTTCATTTTCAATCGCTTAATATTATCAATATACACCATACTTTCTTTTTAAATAATACTTTGTGACAATCATTGTTTATTTTACATTTTATTGTTAACACACAAAGAAAAGATTTTACACAAAATCGACAAAGTTGTCACCTCCTTCGGATTATTTGTGTTAATGATTGGCACAAAGTAGAATTCTATCAACTCGCTCACAAATTTTGATTTCGTTAAATTTTAGATTAGATATTATTGATTATAATATAATAACACATTATGATAGTTAATAACTGTGTGAGTAATACGTTAAAATTGCTCGCAATTGTTGCAAGTTTAGTAGTAGTAATAATTAAAATATTTCAACATGACTTTTTGAGACTTTGGTTGAGTCGACCTAAAATAAAATGGAAATGGCTAGCGAATATAGTGAAGATGAATTGAAAAATAGAGAAAAGGGCAGATAGTAAAGATCAAGTAGCAATCATTGTATAATCGGTATAAGGAAACGGGTGCATTAGAGTGCAAATATTATAATCAATAACACTAATCTAAAATAATTTCAAAAATAACTAGAAATCATAAATCATATTTATTTGAAAAAAAATCACAAATGTTTAATTTTATTTTAATCCAAGACCCGTATGTATATTTATCAAAAGATAATAATTAATTGTTATAATTTATAATTAACTTAATTATTTGTGATTTATTTCATTTAAATTATAACTCACACAAGACAATAAATAGTAAAACAAAATATAATTGTCATGCATACGTTTAGAAATCAAACTCACCCATATCACCGCTACTCGACGATTCAGTGAACGAAGGCGTGCCTTCAGTCCATGTGGGCGTTGATCCTTCTACCGAGGCGGGAGGTGTCGCCCAAGCCAAACCCCTGGAGTGACTCGAATGACCAGCACCCGAACTGCCAGACTCGACGCTCAGCGACGACTTGTTCTCAGCCCTCGATTCCAATTTAATATCAGTTATACTAGAATTAAATACAAGAAATAAAGTTACGCCCCAAAAATTAGCGCAACCTCTCTTTATCTTTTTGAACAACTTTTAATAAATGTATAAAAATTAATTATACCTAACAGCATCCTCCCGATAATTCCGTATATGCGAAGTGTGCTTAACGATACGCGTCCTACTGGGTGGAGGCGTCGGGCACATCCCCTCGCTGTGCGTTACTCCTGCCGCCGCTCTTTGTTCCAATACTTCGTCGAATGTAGGCGGGGGTGTACTGCAGCAGCTTGGCACTACACCTGCGAAATACACAAGCATAACCTACAATATCGCTCAAAGCTAGCGCTATTTTCAAATCTTTAATCTCAACTCACAAAACACGACTAACAATTAACTAACAAAGTTGATTATTTTAATTATTGTAAAAAAAACTAGTGGTTAGAAATATTCCTTTAAAAGACCAACAACTAGAAAGTAGAAGAACAATTTTTACAGTGAGAATCTTCTAATTTAGCTTAAGGCAACACTAAAATAAAACTAGGAAATTTTTATTTAAACCAAAGCAAAGTCAACCACACGTTACGCTACGTAACTGCGAAATCTTTCTGGCACCTCCCAATAAATAATTGAACCTAATAAATGAGAAATAATTAACGATTTTTTAAAGTAAATTCAAATAAGCGAAAAACACAAGCCAAGCACATGACAACAAGCGCTAAAAGCTTTGTAGAATACACTTATAACACTAAGATGTATTATACACAAACGTCTGGAAATTGCAGGGGGATACTGTTTATTAAAAGATGCGGTTTGTCTAAATATTGATTCGAAATGGCGCGTAAATTTAACGCATAACTCGTGTCGTAGATAGGATAATCGTTAATGTATAACTTTTCAAAACTGGATGGCTCCGTGGACTCCTCCGAGGATATACTTTCCACTGAATCATCATAATTTTTAAGTTTTAATTTGGTAGACAGGGAATTATCCTCAAAGGAGTAAGCGCGCTTCTCGGTCCCCGGAAATGCGGAACAGTGTAAATATTGAATATGAGCATTATGAATATCATTGGGTTTGTAGGAAACTTCTAAAATGTCATCACAAAACGACATTTTACGTCTGCGCTGTTGACTAAATCGTGGATTGCAATTCAAGTTAACATATGCAGTGTTTTGATTGGATGCGGTGGCTATGATATACGTATCCGGGCAGCTTTTCCGCCGCCGATTGCGTTGGTGCATGTTGCAAAAGAAGCTGCCAACGGTAAACTTACTCGCAAGCGAATCATGCGCGCTCGTTACAAGCGAAGAAGAGCACTCGTCATGCACGTTATCATGCTGCGCACCTTTGCCACCACCCAGGCCACCGCCGCGCTTGTTTTTCGGCGTGCCGCGAGGCGGCACCGGCGGAGGTATTTTCGGTTTGTTCTCCGCCGTCGGCCTCCCAACTAATACAGCCGGATAAGCCGCCGGCGGCGAGGTTAAAGGAGCTGTCGAGGTGGGAGTTTGTGTGGCCGGTGGGGAAGCTTTCAGTGGAAGAGTCTCAGTCGGGCTCGCTGCTCAAGACGGAAACAGAAAAACAAAATAGTATTAAATACATCATACAATCAAACCGGTCCCAATTTTTTGAACGCAAGAAGACTCGGCTATATCAAGAGAAAAATCAATCAAATCATCAGAAATCGAATCAGAAAAACAAAAATAAAAAAATCAGTTTATTTTTTTAAAGCTCAGCAATTCAAAGCTTATTTGTAAGGAACGTAAAGCAATCATTCACCCCTTCGACCTCGAGAAAAGCACACAATGTAACCCAAAAAATTAAACTTAGAAATGAATGAGATAAACTCCGACGCTAGTAGAGACAAATAAAGTTAAGCGGACTCACCAGTTTTGCTTCCATTTTGTTGACTAGAGTTTACTTGCGTGGAAGCTGAACACAATATAATTCAATTAGCAATGTTTTTAATTTTAACTCGAACAAAAGCTGAAAGTTTACTCAATTGGTAAAAGTAAACGGCACAAACAAGCAACATTCAAGTCAAGAAATTTGTTAAAAACCAACAAAAATTCGTTAAGAATAAGCTGTACCCGCTCCTGGTTCTAGCACACAAGGTGCATTCATTCAACTTGTTTCGTTAAAATAAACTGAACCAACTTCAAAAAACAAAGGAGCTGTCAGGTCTTGTCTGGTATATGAAGAAAATTAAAAAGCAAAATCATAAAAGCACTTACTATTGTTTTCCAGCTCGTCATGCGCGCCGCGCACTGGCCTGGACAATGATTTCCTTTTTGACGGCGAATGTTTTAGAGCTGAAACGATAAAATTCAACAAAAGTATTAGCCAACTGCGTCTAGCGCTACAACCAACAACTGCAAAAACCAACATTAACAGTGACATTAGCAATTCAAATTATTTTTTAAATAAAATGCGTATTACTAACAAAAATAATTAGTTTTCAACTTAATATAACAAGCATAATTAATTAGTCAACATTTTATTCAAATGTAAATAAATATTCAACGTAAATATTAGTTGTTTTTTACCTTAATTATATTTGTGTTTTGTGTACTTAATTAAATTTATTTGCGGTTTAAAAGCAGTGTTTAATGATAAGTTACACTAAGAAATAGTGATTTTGCACAATCGATTTATGAGTTTTTGAAAGTCAAATCGTTAACTGCTTGAATCTAAATTAGATGAAACAAACTTTACTTACACGTGCATTTATCATCAAATAGTTTTGGTTCATAAATTTCTGTTATTTTTAGAGAAATAATAGATGACAGCTTTAGTAACCCAGTCATTAATTAGAAACACAATCAACTCTATCATATTCAATTGTCAATTACAATGCCAAAAATCACAGAAAATGTTTATAAAGTAAAGTGTTGTTTAAAAATGATACAAGTATATTCGTTTTAGTTGTCACGTTAAAGTATGCAACCAATTAAACATAAAAATGTACAACTGGTTGCAAAGTCAAAATTTACAACTTTGTACCAAAAAAATTACAACACGTGTTGTGTAAACTGTGAAATGATTTGGAATATATTTACTTATGTACAAAATCTACCTACTAGATGTAATGTATAATGTTGAATGTTTGCGTTGTAGCTAAGTTGTGATGTAAATGTGAAACAATGTTTGTTACTGAGTTATAATGTAACACACACTCCATTTCGCTCGGCAGAAATGAAAAACACAGGTATATAAGTATACAAAAACAAAATGATAAATAATGCAACAAAAGCAAACTCAGGGAAAGCATACATACAGAAAGAAATGTTTACGGCACAAGTACCACGACAGTTATTAAATTAAACTAGAGATAGATACAGGGGGACGTTACCTATATAGCTCGTAACCAATGTGCGGAATTTACGATGGTTGCCTTTAACTTCGGGCAAATCCACTACATGAAGCATTAAAACACACACACATGTAAAAATACGTTGAGTGTACAAAGGCCACACATAGCATCCATCTGAACAGATGCATGGTTTGCATGGCAGAAAAATAGAGATAAAACACACATGTTTTATATGCGAGAGAGGACAATATTTTACATATAACAAAGGTTTTTGTAGAAATAACATCGATTTGTGTGATATGTATTCAATAATACATCACATTGGGGAGAAACAAAATTTTGAGTAGGTTACAAACACAATTTCCAGCAAATTTTCAATCATGCTACGTTTTAGGAGATAAAATTTTGATTTTTTTACATTTAAATCAAATAATATTTATTCCACCGGCTATATACCGGCTAAATTACTATTTGATTTAAATTAATTTACAAAACTACTTTGGACCAATGTGGAAACGTGAAACATATTTATAATCTTAATGATAATGATTGCTTGCTTCCCAGATTATGAAAATATCAATTAATCACATGATTTTAATTGACACAACTAGCGAAAGTTCTGCAACTAGCGCGACCCGAGAACCCTTTTTTAATTAAATTGTTAATTTTGTACTGTACTAATCACCTCGCACCAAATTATCATCATTAACCGCTGAAGACGTAAATAACTAAATTAAAATCAATACTTACGTGATGGAATTTTCTTAAACACCTTTTCAGCCATAAAATTTTGAAAACGGTTTGCATAAAAGCTTGGCCGATGCACCGATACAGTGTCCTTAAAATAAGAAACAAAAATCAATATTCCACCATAAAATATAATACACAAACTAAAAGTTAGGTAACGTTCAAAATTCATCTTTAGTAAAAAGTTATTAAACTAAATAAAATAAAACGTAACATAAGCGAACATACCCCATCGTGAATTAACGACTTCCACGAATGCTCCAGTTTTTTCCTCAACCGATAGCTCTGCAGAATGTCGATTATACCGATATAGAGTAAGAGACGTTCGCCTTGTGCGTTCCTCGCTGGAATTCCGCCGGGACTAGAAAAAAAAACAAAATGCAAAACGTTATTAAGTTAATAGCTTTACTCCCAGAACGAATCAGGCCAAAGACCACAACATAACGTGAATAACGTCCAAACAAAACTGAAGTCACAATGCAACAAAAACCGTTAAGGTTACAATTGCATTAACGCCACGTAAGTACAAGAAAAATACAATTGTTTTGCGTTCATTTGCAACACAGAGATTTTTTGTTTCAAAGCTTTTTGCAGGTTGTGTTGTGTTTATTTTGCATCGCAGTGTAATACATATTAAAACCATAAAAATTTAAAAAAAATCAAAAGAAACATTGTGACTGTGATGAAAATAGCTCATGATTATTTACTTTACAAGTGTTTTTTTTTTGTTTCGTTTATGACTCGATCAAAATTCCAAATATTGTGCAACACCAACAGCACAGCAACACGTAACACATGTAAAACGCTTGTATTTAGAAGTAGCTGACTGATATACCTGTTAAGACCTGTCATGAAAGGTAGTTCCCGTCCGGTGTTCCACAGACTGACGAATTTAAAATGAATTCAGACAATAGCATATGAGATAAAAATAGTATGATACCACAAACAGGAGCAGATGCATATTGTGCTTTAAATAGAGGCATTAAAAGTTAGGCAGAGTTTAGTTAAAGTAATGTAAGCTAAAGTAAAGTTAAGTAAAATTAAGGATTGTGTTCAAATATTTTTTCTTTTGTAAAAAAAAACAACATCAAAATCAAACAAACTGAACTTAATCATTAAAAACAAAGCGCCATGTTATAAACTTTTGTTTTTAGCAATCAAAATAAAATGATTATATAGTAGAACTTCATTGATTTGTCTATAATCTAAATATAAATTTTAAAAGAACAATCTGAAATTGTGTTGTTAAAATTTAAAAAAATTGTGATTGAAAGTTGTCGAGTTAACTGTACAAGTTAAATAGAATTTAATATAAGTATAGATTTATATATGTCATTGTCGAAACGAAATGTATTTATGTAGAAGAAATAAATGTAGCAGAGGCGGTGGCGTAGTATAATAAAGATAGCGCGGGCGTTTGTGCGCGCCGCCAAACGGGAAATGTACTTACGGCACGTCATCTTCCTCGTCGATGGGTTCCGACTCGGCCTGAATACTCTCCATCGCGGTCGAGTGCGCGACCAGCCGCTGCCTGTTGATCGAACGACTGCGATTCAACGCCGCCGCCCCGACACGATCTTCCCGCTCGCGCTCCCGCTCGCTGTGCAACATCGACACGTTGGCATCACCTTCACCATCTTCTTCCGCCACATCATCAAGATTCTCATGCGATTTTTTATTCTGTCAACCAATACACAAAAAACACAACATTAGCAAGAGAAAAAAATTAACAAACAATTAAGCCAAAAATGACTTCATTAAAATAAATGTTACACAAAAAACTTACAGCTTTTTCACGTTGTGCCTGGTCCAAATTATGAACGCCAACTAAAAGACTGTAGTCCATGATTTTGAAGCTTTCCAACACACGGCAGTCGCGCTGTATCGTTTTCACTAACGCTGTATAAGTATCCGCTTCCATTAGGATACCTTCTGGATGATGCTCCATAAAGTCAAGGTCTTTGTAGGTGGGTGAGCGTTTTTGGCGCTCAGCTTTCGACGCTTTACGTTTATAGGTACTGCCCTTCAGATCGTATTTCATGTGCAATGTCACAAAGCTGGGTAACAGGTTATTCATCACGCACAATCTAACGTTTTTACTATTACATTGATAACAATATAATCCAAAAAATTTTGGCAACAATGTTCTAGGATTCTGATTCAGATTCATATAATAACCTGTAGATTAATTATGAAAAACATTAAATTATTTCTCGTAGCGAAATAATTTTGTTGTAAAACACTCACCGGCTAATAATTTCTGTAAAAACTCTCCTTCTTTATGTTGTACTGTCTTTACAATGAACTCGTCATCGTCTGTTAAATAGAAAATGGAACCACTAGCACCTGGATTCGATAACTCCCTCAACGGAGAACTACACATGGACATCTACAAGTAAATTTTTAGGTTAGTTCAATAACCATCAACGATAAGATAACAAAAATTGTGACCATTGTATTGCCTCAACTAATATTTTGTTAGAATTTTAGTCTTATAAGTGTTTCGACTTACCAAAAAGTCATCCGGTTGGATACCAAACAAATCACGAAAGTATCTAAATGCAATCGGAGCGTAATTCTTAAACTTAAACTCGGAATAATGATGAGCGGGCGTGTGATTTGAGCCGTCCTGTGGAAAATTTGTTGTTTCCACCGTCATGAAGTCCTGCATCAACAGATCGCGTTCCGGCTTCGATGCTAATCCACCCACGGCATGTTGAATTCCTACAAAAAAACCAACAAAACACTAAATGAACCGAATCATAATAATTTACTACACAAAACAAATCAATGAATCAAAACCAAATTAAAATCAATACCTATTTGTATTTTATTCCGAAAATATGAAGTCACGTATAATTTCCACGGCATAATCAAACATTTAACACAATCACAATTTCACAATTAATTGAAATCAATCACAAACACAATGTTCATTATATTTTATCACGAATATCGTAAATTGTGTAATTTTTTTAAACAGCGATTGAAACAAACACGATGCTAATGGTAGCAAGACTAGAGTGGCCGATAAGATGATAAATTCGTATTGGTCCGGTCGTCACGACGATGACGAAATCAACGCGGAAAATTTATTATGCCTCTTACGACGACGACGACGACTACAACGCGCAGTGCGATACAGTACACAATGCGATTGTTGTTGCAGATAGCATAAATCACAACGTACTGAATGTAACTGCTTGAAGCAGCTGATGTTGTTTGGTGTTTTGTATTTGGTGCCGGCCGCGGACAATCTCGGATGATTTAATTATGTGTAATTAACACAATTTACACATGGACGAAATGATGGACTCAAACGCGATGCAGGATACAAGGTGCGAATGTTAAATCAATACTTTCAAATCTTATGTTTGAATATCAAGTATTAAATTCGAGATTTGCGTAAACACTTGTCATTTGTCATATTAATGCTGTGAGTTTAATTTGTTAACGTTTTGCAAGTACTACTATTGCTAATTTTAGTGTTTTGAATGACAACAATTTATTATTGAATAATATTTAGTTAAGTTGTTAGTAAATTTATAGTAATTTATCAAAAAATTAATTTAATTTTTTTTTAATTTTATTTTTTAATTTTTATTATTTATATAAACGTATAAACTTTAAATAATTAAAAATGAATATTAATTAACTAAAAAGTATATATTTACCTAGCTGTATAGAACCCATAATTTGTGTAGATTGAATTTTCTTGTAGGTGATTTCGCCGCCAACGCCGACACGCCGATGACCAATCTTCCGTTCTCGATCGCGCTCCCTTTCCGCTTTGGTGCGCGGTAGAGGCGTTTTCGGTGCATATTGTGAGCCCTAGAATTAAAAACCACAACAAAAAAATTATTATTAACTTTGTATATTTTATATATATTTTA
>JARJDS010043888.1:0-33086 GCA_030264155.1 Atheta pasadenae
TGTCTGGTTCCAGTGCATCGTAATGAATAATGCGGGGATCAGTAGCACTATCTGGTGTCGACAACACAACTTAAGTCTTTAGGCGTTTGACTTCTTCGTCTATTGCATAGAATCTTCACTAGTAGGCATAGAATGAAAATAACATGAAACAGTTGCAGTGTAATGTCGAGCTTGAATCTGTGCTTTTGCTCGAGCTTTGAGCTTCGTATGAATAGTGACTATACATAATTCATAATGAAGCCGGCGCAGCACTCTTAACGAAATGTTGCGAATGTACTTGTACTTTGTTATGCAATATTTACTGTATGCCAAGTTGTTCGTGCGGATAAAGTTTGCTGGGTTAGGGTGGCTATGGCAGCGTCAGAGGGTTGAGTGGCTAAATGCTAAATGAGTCAACTTATCGGTACGAATAACTGAATAAGTTAAATTTCAAGTGACTTGGAGTTACAGTTGTTGGGAAACTTAAGAAAAATAAATGAAACTTAAAGAAAATTTTTAAAAAATTTAAGGAAATTAAGAAAAAAACTAAAATTAAGTTTAAATTTTTAAGGTATTTTGTTATAAACAATTAAATGGTGAAAAGTAGCCGGAAATATCTGTTTATTGTAAGAATTGTTAATGTTTTTTAGTTTAGTCTTGAGGGAATTCTTCAGATGATGATGTTATTGTTGGTTTACAAGTAAAAGTTTTTGTGTTGCAGTATAAATTACAACCACATTCGTATAAAACGGCTCGAGTGTTTTGGTAACCACAGGATTGTCCTTTACCTAAAAATTTTAAGGTTTTGTTAGGTTATGTTAAGTTTTATCGCAAATTTTTATAATTACGCGTTTAGTTTTTTTGGTTTTAAAGATAAACGCAGCATTTTTATTAAAAATTGTTTGAATAAATTTTGTAGATTAATAAATTTCTTACAACTTTTGTTTAGAGTGTTTTTTAATTTTTTAATTAGAAATGTAAGTTATTTGTTGTTAAAAATAATTTTAAGTAAAATTTTCGGTTTTTGAAAAATTGGTTTTTGTTACTATTTTGCAATTTAAAAAAAATTGGCAGGTTTTATCAAAAAAATTTACTAATATTTTTTGTAGACAATAAAATTCTCTACAACTTTTATTTAAACTATTTTTCAATATTTTAATTAGAAATGTAAGTTTTTTGTTGTTAAAAATAATTTCAAATAAAATTTTAAGTTTTAAAAAAATTGTTTTTTGTTACTTTTTTGCAATTTAAAAAAAATTGGTAAGTTTTATCAAAAAACTTTATCAACATTTTTTGTAGACAATAAAATTCTCTACAACTTTTGTTTAAACTTTTTTCAAAAATTATTATTACAAATACCAATTTTCTGACGTTATTTGTAACATATCAAAAATTTTCGCCTTTTTTCTTGTTACTTTTTTATCTTAATTTAATAAAAAAAACAAAACTTACCACGTGTATAAACACATGTATCACAACAAGCACATGATTTAGCAACAATTGCACCTCCTGTTCGTGTGCAATTATCTGGTGGATCAAAACAAGCCAAATCACAAACGATTGGACCACATTTATCACCTTCAACTTCAAAAATCACTAAAACTGTTACTAATGTTCCAAAAATTACCAAATAATTAAACATTTTGAATGCTTTTGTTAGTAATTAAAATTTGTTTTATAAATGTTTATTAATACACCGTTATTTTAACGAAATTTTAAAGGAATTGTATGATTTATTGAAGGCAAACTCGTTATAGTAAATTAAAATAAAAAAAATTCATATTTATATTCACTGTTTTATATTTTATTGTACTGTACCTTGAATAAATTGTGAAATATTAATATTAAATATAAATATTACTCAACAATTTACAACTTTCTTTATTGTGCGTAATATAATTGTTTTAATATTTATTGTGATTTATGACAAAAACAAAAGAAAATACTTTTGTTTATTTTTATTTTTATTATTAGTAAATTTTATTATTAAACAATTATAACTTAAAAATTAATTTAATGGTAATTAATTAATCTTAAATAATATTATTTGTATTGTAAATATAAATTTTTAATTTTATTAAAAATCTTAATAATTTGAATTAATTTTATTTAAATTTAAAATTAAAAAATTAATTAATAAAAAATGTTATTCACATCTATTAGTGATTGGATTACATTTTAATTGGCCTTTACATTCATAAATAGCCCCGTTTGTTCCACAAAATTCACCCTTATCTAAAAAAATTTAAAAAAAAACAAACAAAAATTTAAAATTTAAAATTAAAACCAAAAATAAAGTTAATAAAATTGTTTATATTTTTTATATTAATTACTTACGAGCAGGACAAACACATTCTTTACAACATGCACAACCCCTTTCTTCAATTTTACACCCGCATGGGCAATTTTCAGGTGGTTCATTACACTTTATCTTACAAGGATGATCAGATATATTACATTTTTTTGCATTAACTTCACTAATTATTACTAAAACTGTTAGTAATAATGCACAAAAAATATTAATCGATTTAACCATTTTTCTAACAAAATCAGAATTTTTTTAAAAATATTTTTGTTTTATTTTTGTAGCGTTAAAGTTTAATAATTAATCACAAACTTAAAATAACTCTAGAACAGTTTTTAGCGTTGTATTTATCAGTTTTCAACACATAATAGGTAAGTTAACCATAAAATAAATAAGTGGAAAATTTACTTAATAAAAATAAAAACACGTCGGTTTGTAATTATGTTTATAATTTAATATTTTTTTTAATAAACAATAATAATTTACTTTGAAGCAAAGCAATTAATACAACATGTTTTCCTCATTAAAATTTATATTTTACCATAAAACGTGATTTTCTTACAAATTAAATTTATTGTTATCAGTTATTATTGTTTAAAGAATTATTGACATGTATTTGTGTTTGGATCACATTGTAAATTTCCTTGACATTCGTATGACGCACCATTTTGTGATCCACAAAAATCACCTTTTCCTTTAAATTAAAATAAAAAAATAAAATACAATAAAAATAGTAAAAGAAAATTTAAAAAAAAAATTTAAAATTAAAAAAATAAAAATAAAGAAAAACAATAAAAAAAATAAAATAAAATATTTTTAGTTTTGTTTTGTTTATTTCTTACCAGAATAACAAACGCATACTTGACAACAAGCACAACTTCTTTCTTCAATTTTACACCCACATGGACAACTGTCAGGAGGTTTAACACAAGCTATACCACATGGTATGGTTCTATGACAATCTCCTGTTACTTCAATAACAATTATTAACATTGTTATTAACAATAAACACCAAAAATTAATATTTTTACTCATTTTTTTAGATTTTAAGTTAAAAATTTTATACTTTGTTGTTAAAAACAAAATAAAACAAAATAAAAATTTATAATAACGTATTGTATTGCTGCAACACTTAGTATTTATATAAAAAAACAAATGCAAACAAAAGTAAAGATAACAAATAACTATATGATAATATTTTAATTATGGTAAGTTAATTATCACAAAGTTTGTTTAACTGTTTAACTACAAAAAAACAACTGATAAGATATTGGTTTTTTTTATTTTTACGTTTATTATTGTGTAATATAATAATAACAATTACGTTTATACTACGTTTTTGAAAATATTATTATTATTAAATACTGTTTTTAATAAAATCAAAATTAATTAGTAAAATAATTAAGATTTGCATTGACATGTACTTGTAGTTGTATTACATTCTAAATTCTTTTGACATTCATAAATGTCTCTTTCAATTGTTCCACAAAATTCTCCTTTTTCTAGAAAATTATAAAAAAATTATTAGTTAAATAATAATAAATAATTATTAAATTAATATTAAATAAATTAGAATTAAAACTAATAACTAACAACTTACTAGAAGTATAGACGCATTGTTTACAACAACCACAACCTCTTTCTTCGATTTTCCCCCCGCAATTTTCAGGTTTTGGGGGAATAGGACATAAAATAAAACAAATTCGTACACATGGTTCATCTGCTTTAGTAACAACTATTAAAATTGTTACAAACAAAACACCACATAAGATAATTAAATTCTTAACCATTTTTTTTAATTAAAAAAAAACTTTTAATAAAAAAATTATGCGAATCTTAAGAATTTTTTTTAAATAAATAAAAAAAGTTGTAACAGGGAGTATTTATAATAAAAAACTTATAATTTTATTATGTTAAAATAAATATTTAAACAATAAAACAATGAACAATAAAAAATGTATTAATAAACGCAATTATTGCTTAAATTGTTTAATCTTAGTCATCACTTAAGGTTAACAATTCATTAACTCAACAAAAAAAACAATAAAAGTATTAAAAAACATATTAATTTTTAATATTTTAAACATTTTTTCATTTGGAAAAATTTTATTATTCTGTTATTTTTTTTAATTTTTAAGAATTCCTTTGTTTTTTTAAAATTTTTATGTTTAGTATGATATTTTTTTAATTAAAAATTTATATTGGCTTAAAATATTTCAAGATATGTCGAGATAACTTCAAAAAATTCAACTTGATTCAAGATAATAAAAATAAAACTTTGTAATTGTAGATTTTACTTTTTCATTTTCCGCAACTGCAACCGCAACCACAAAAGCAGATTAAAGATTCCAAGGCTTACCAAGTTTCAATTTATGATTAAAGTTTTAAGATTTCATAATAAATACAAAGTGTACTCACAAAAACACTAACAAAAAAATAAAAATACTTACAAAAAAATATTATGAAATATTTAATAATATAGTAATACAGTGGAGGCGCCGGTCATTAAAAAAAAAATTAATTAATTTATAAAAAAAATTTTCAGAATATAAATTTTAAAAAATGTATATACTATTTAAATTATTATTAACAATAATTTGTTTAACACCAAATAATTATTGTTTTTTTTAAATTTAAAAAAAATAATTCAAAACCTCAAATTCAGATTAAATCGTGCATAAAATTAATGTTTATTTCTTAAATCCATAAATCCACATCCTGACATATTGTTATTTGAAGTCTTAAAACCACCTTAAACCCATCTTAGGAAAAATCTGTTTATATTTATTTAGGATCTTTTGTTAAAACATACAAACAAATATCAAAACCTTTTAATCCTGGTTTAGATTTATACGTTTTGCACAACTGCGAACTTTACGCGTAAGTATTGATTCCTCATTCCCTAGAATTTCTACTGCACATCTCGAACGTCCTGATTCTCTCAATTCTCCTTTACAAGCACACGACTTGGATAGAGAGAGGGTGGAAGGAGTTATCCGCGCATCCAATCCCGACCAAATCCATTACACTGCTTGGTTACTTACTCGCATCAGAATCAAGGATTTAAAACTTGCACTTTCAATTACTTTTGTCACAAAAACAAATATAACAAACATATCCACAAAAAAATTTTATGTAAAAAATAATATTTTAAACTTTACTTAATAAAATTTTTAAATTTAAATATTAATTTTAGTAGAATGCTTTTTGATGCGATAATAGAAGTATTGAGCGGAATTAATCCCACCTGGTTATGTAATATTAATCAGATATCAAATAAGGTGAGGGCTTTAAAGGTAGGGGGTAGCTGTCGACCTTCAGGACCTCAATTAATTTCGATTACTTGCGCATAAATTCCCCAGATTGAGATATCGAGATACTCCGATAATGCTAACTATGTGGTAATGGTACTAACTAACTATTTATGCTACAAAACATTTAATAGTTTAGTTTAGTTTAGATTAGGTTAGATTAGCATTAAGTGGAATTTAATAGATTAAACACGTCGAAAGTAATTAATTAATAAATTATTTTACAATACAAACAAATTTAATTTTTACTATAAATTACAAAATTTAAAAAGATACATTGTGATAATACAGTGGAGGCGCCGGGTAATAAATCAAAAAAATATTTTTAAAATTTAATTTTATATTAAAATTAACCGAAATAAAAGTAAATTATTATATATTTATTTAAAAAATTATTATTCTATTATTAATATTTTGTATACAAAAACATACAGTGGAGGCGCCGGTTTTTAACAAAACTATGAAAAAACTTAAAATAAAAAAAAACTTTAATTATTTTATTTTAATTTTGTTTTAATATTTACTTACACATATTCAGTGTCCTTGACAAGGCTCTGATGTGGTTTGTATCCTCGTCAAGTCAAAACCAAAATGTGACAGTGTCACATGTTATTTTAATGTTTTAATGTTTTAAAGTTTAAAGACTGTATAAATTTGTTTATAAATTAATTTAAAAACATTGTATTTATTTAGTGTAATTAAATTATTGTGTAACATAAAAACGTCAACGCTAAAGTGAAAGTAATTAAAACAAATGCACAACGACGCAATAATCAAGGACAAAACCTAAATTCCAGCTCCGTTGTGCTTTACGTTTTCCTTAGTTATCATCGGTTTACGTTGATTTTCCCTCGTTGCTTTACATCCACGTCGCTTGCGTTGCGAACGTTTAAAGCATCGTTTCCTTTATAAATAAATTAATCGAGGCGACCGTCTTAATTACTACCAAAAACCTTAATACTAAACTTGCAAATTCGCAACACTAAAATACACCAAACGTGTTTACATAACAGAATATAACATAATATACATATAAGAAAAACATTAATTCACAACATAAATTTAATGTGTTAAAGTATAGCGTGAAGGCGCCGGATTTTTTTTAGAAAATGGTTTTGCTTTTACTTTGTACTTTAAAGCTTTTAATCCTTAATTAATTTTTTTTAGTCGATAATATAATTAAAGCCCCATTTCATGTCATCCTGATACGTGTCACATTCGCGCAACACACAGGTTCAATTTTAACCTTTTGTCCATCGTCCTACGCGTTGGTTGTGTTGTAGGACGCTGGTTTTGGAAGCTATAAATCCAACAAAGTAACAGGAGTAACATTACAGATCGCTCTATCCTTTACTTTACTAACCATCCTTTTTTTGCGTTCGCAGGGGATGCAGTGGGAATAAATGTACACGTCGCGTGCATGCAGCACCGTGCGCCGTGCTTGCGCTTCCACCCGACGCGCCCGACTTGCCCCGAAATTCACATTTTCTATTTTCCATTGTCCTGCTGGAATGTTATACATGATGCGCCACCTTTGCATTTATATGTAAATCGCACCACGGCGAATCTAACACATTCACACAATTATACAACACGCAATGAAATTTGTTTTTATTTTTACAAACAACATTGTTTATCTATTTTTTAAAAATAAATTTATAAGTATTTAAATAAGTAATTAGTGTAATTGTTTGTAATTTAACTTGATTTTTTTTTATATAAAAAATTGATGGTGAAAATTATGAAAATAAACAAATTTATTTAACATTTTAATTAAAAACTTAAATTTAGGTCAAAACTGTATGAATATTCACTGCAATTATGTGTGTAAAATAATACTCATTATAAAATGTATGAAATTTGATTATTTTGTTATTATACAATGTAAATTTCATATGCAATTAGAGGTATTTTTAGGTTAAATTACATTTTTTTCGTTTTTTTTCGTAAAAATAATAAAAATAATTTTGTGGAAGCTATAAAATACCTAAAATAATTTTCTTTGTTTCACTAAATTTATATATAAGTTAATTAATAAAAAAACAACGTTAAATAACCTAACAATCACGTTGAATGTTTTGTTTTCCCGGCGCATTCACCATCAATTCTATGCTTTTACATAAGAATGAAACAAATTGAATAAAATAGACAAACATACTGCATTTGTCAGTTATTAATGACGTTGTAATTAAAAATAAACATAATTATATTGTAATATAACACAAAACAAATGCTAAACTATAAAACATTTAAAAAAATTTAAAAAAATAAGAAAATCACAAAATATTCAACAAAAACTTAAAATTTTCAATACAAAACGTAGAAAAATAAATTTGATTTTACGTTTAAATTTTTGTGTGTGTGTTATTGTTGTGGATATGTCACCAAAAAAGAAGAAAAAAAATAGACTAGTAAAATTGTGTGCCGTCCATTTCCTCGATGATCCTCGGACCGCGCCCGGCACATCTCAACGCGTGGCGTCCGTTATCCATTTCATCCGTCATTTCATCGCAACGTTTCATTCCGTCGATATGCTTTTCTTCAGTCGTTATCCCTTTTGTTGCGCCTTTATAGCGCGGAACTTTATATGGAATGCGTTACGACGATTGTTACGACTCTGGCCAGCCTTTGCTTTCAACACACAAGGCAAATATACCAGAAGTAAAAACTTATTGTAAAAATATCACGATAAACTATAAAAATAAAATTTAAAACTTTTAAGTTATTTATTAAAATAAACACAACATAAATTATTTGTATACAATTTTTTTTAAGAAAATTTTAATCTTTAAATTCTTCTTGATATATTTGTTTATAAATAGTTAAATGGCACGTAGGGGTTGGTTATAGAAACCGATTAAACTAGGCGTTTTATGAAAGTCTGGCGCTCGTAAACGCCAACAGCTATTTGATTTTTATTATATTGTCTTATCTCGGTAAAAAAAAAGATTTGAGGGATAGTTTACGTGTAGGGGTTGTGTGTGCACGTTAAAATATATTTTTATGTGAGTCAACTACAAATAAACTGCGTTTTATTGTCTTAAATTATAAAAAAACCAAAATTATCAAAACTATTAACAAATCGCATTTTTTTTTTTTTTTAATTTTTTTATTACTAAAAAATTTTTAGTTATAATAATATGGAACAAATTATAACAATAAATAATTTAAATTAATTTTATTTCAATTTTTGTGCCAAAAAAAATAAATACCCGGCGCCTCCACTGTATACAATAAATGTAAAATACCATCCGCTTATTTTGTGCTAAATTAAATGGTAATATTTTATTATTTTAACTTCCTGTATATACAGTTTTATTACAAATCATAACTTATAAAAAAATACAACAAATTTAAATAAATAAACGCGCAATCTATTTTTGATTTGTTTCCAATAACTAATATTAGTTTTAGGATTAATCACTACACTCACTAAAAACTTTTTTTTAGTTTTAAATTTATCTAATAACAACAATATATTATTATAAATAAAATAAAAATAAAAATGTAAAAATTTTACTGCAGATATTTTTTTTGTGTTAAAAATAATAATAATTATAACACTAACGTAATTTCTTTGTTTCTTTAACAACCATACGCACGTAACACAATAATATTTAATGTTTAAATAAATTTCAAGTAAATATTACGAACAAACAACTCATTAAACACTCATTAACGTTGAAACAAAACATTTTCATCATTGTTTTATTATTTTCTTTGTGATAAGCATCATGTTCGTCATAATTATTATGTTCAACATCAATATTTAATTATAATTTATTATATATTATTATTTTTTACAGAAAACGCTTTCGTTATATAAATTATTTTTAATAAGATCATAAAAAATGTATAAATATATTGGATTTTTTATTGGTGTCTTGGTAATTTTATTAATTTTTATTGCGTTTATCAATGGATTATGTGATTCAAATGACAATTCCTATACAATAAAATTTATATATCCACCTACAAATTGTACAAGAACAATGGCGTGTGGTTGTTGTGATAATAGTGCTTATAAACTTAGTAAGTTTCATTTTAATTTTTGCATTTACAGCCAAAAATAATAAATATTTATTTGATTTTAGGTAAAGATAATAATATTTATGAGTGTGGATGTAATTTAAAATGTAATGATGATAAAAAAGTATGTCAATAATAATAATTTTTTTTTAAATTATTTTGCGATGATATTCCCGGCGCCTTCACTGTATGTTTTATATGTAAAATTGTTTAAAGGTAAAAAGTGTTTTAAATAAATTTAAACATTTTAAGGACAATGTTGATGTATTTACTTATAAAGTAAATTGTCTTTTAAATAATCCACAAAATATTCTAAGCAGGTACTTCCTGTTTATACTTTGTTCTTACATCAAAGTGCTTTGACGCTTTGACTCTCATCTTAGGTATTATACAAAGTGTAAACGTTCAACGATGTGTTTTGTACAGCATACTAATGTAACAAACGTATTTTCAATAAATTATATATTGATATATAAAAATATTAACATAAAACGTAAAGGAAGCAAGAAATATAAATATTGACTCGGTTTTTAACGTTAAATAACTTTGTAAATAATTTTTTTTACATTGTGGTTTAAACAAATGTTTTAGTTTATTTATTTATCTTTCAGAATTTGTTTAGTTTATATTTTTAAAATTTATAGTTTAAAAGTTATGAACAAATTATATTTATTCGTTTTTTTTAAAGAAATATTGAATTCAAGTATAAAGTTTAACATTAAATTACGTGTTAAATAAATTTTTTAAACAAATTTGTTTAAATTATTAATAAAGATAATTTAACCATCGTTAATTAAATTTTTAGTTTATATTTTTAACTTTAATAATTTAAAAGTTATAAGCAAAATAAAAATTTAACTTTTTTACGTTAAAAAAATATTGTGTTTAAAAAAAACTCTAAATCTAAACTTTAAATTTTGCAATAAATATAATTTTAAACAAAAAATAGTTTAAATAAAATATGTAGATAATTTATTTACCTTTCAGAATGTTTTTAGATTATATTTTTATCTTTTTTGGTTTAAAAGTTATAAACAAATTACGAGTATTGTGTTTTATTATTTCCAAAATATAAAATTATTGCCCATATTTCTAACTTTTGCCCAAATTCCCTAAACTTTGGTAACTTTTTAAAGTTTACCTTCAAAGTGAAGTACGAGTACATCCAGTATAAATCCAATTCTTTGGGTTTGGCTTGTCGTCTTTCATAGCTATAAACAACTGACTAACAAGAAGTGCCAAGCGTGCCCGGCTCCTTCACTGACTTGTACAACAAGAAAATATATGTTCGTCGTCGAGTAAATTTGAACCTTACAAGAAGTGCAACTCCCCATCGTCGTGGTTGTCGTCAAATGTACACCTTACAACCCCGCCCGCCCACCGCCCAACAACGGACACAAATACGTCTTTTTCTTCTGTTCCTTCTTTTTCAGCTTCAGGGCGTTGTCGCCAGAAATTCTAACTTTAAACCCAGCGCTCCTTGTTTGCACCTCAGCACCTCACCAACTTACATAACTCTGAATTATGACTTTGGTACCCAAACAAAAATAACGCAACGTTTTACTACATAAATCATTTTTTCCAAAAAGTCATGATATTTATAAGAAATGATTTGGTTTTGGGTAATATTTTAGTAACACATTTAAAATGTTAATTTGGCGTTTAATGTCCTTTCGCTTTTGATGTTGATGTTGGTAAAGTTCGACCAGGGGGAAGTAAACAACGCAACACCGATCCTGAGTTTGCAATCGATGCTTTTCGCACCCCGATACGTCGAACGCCCACACACACACACACACCGTTGGCGAAGCTGTCACAAGTCAAAAACAACGACGCTGGTTGGTGCACAGCTATGGGTTGTGTGTCGCATCCTCGCCCTTGCTTCGTTCGCGTCAGTTTGCGTCGGTAAACAACAAACAACGTTGGTTCGCTTTGGTAAACCGCGCTGATCACTTTACGAACAAACGCGTATGAACTTACACATACACACTACTTATTGACAAAACAGACAAAACAAAAGAAAACTACAGAAAATTTTGCTTAAAAAATTAAAAAGGTAAAATCCCGGCGCCTCCACTCTATTAATTTCAATGCAAAATTTTTAGACGCAAATTTTGTTTGTTGATTATTATTATTTATTTTGTTTAAAATTTATATTTTGTTTAAAATCATTAAGGATTATTTTATCCTGTTTTTTTCTGATTATGCAGTGAATCTTGTGATTTTCATTATTGAGAAAAAAAATCTGAATAAATTATACGCGTTCCGCACAAAACGATGTCAACCTCAATTCTGGCTAAATATATACCCCTTGGACGAAGAGGGTGCAATCTTTCTCCACCAAAAAGTTAAGGGTCGCCGTTAAAAAAATAAAAAGAGATTTTTCATTCGCAGGTTCAGAAACTTTGATTTTTCTCTTTTCTTTCAGATATTTTTCTCATTCAGCTTTTAGTCCTTTCTTTATTCAGGATTCTTAATTTTAGTTGCCGCAACTTGAAAAATACAAAGGAAGACGACAAATTGGAAAGCTTTAAACAAATTAATCAAAATGCTAATTTTGTTTTTAAGAAAAACGAAAACTTTTCACAAACAATTAATTATTTCAACTATTATTCTGTCAAATATTTTTTTATTTACAGAGTATATCATTTTTCAATCCAAAAATTTGTTTTTTTAAATGTTTATGTTGATTTTTAGTTGGTATTTAAAAAAAAGCAATTTTACATCCTGGCATCAATGTCAATTTCGTCAATTTTATCAAATCGCCTGGATGTGAAGCAGGATGGTCAGTTACAAAACAATAATCTGGTTTTTTCTAGTCAATTTTTTCGATTTCAACTAAAATTGTAGCGAATATCACGCTTTTTTTGGTTTAAAACGTCAAAAAATAAAAAATAGATACGATAACGTGGTTTTGATAACACACGCCAACTGTCTCGTCCTACATATCAATCTCGTTTTTGGCAACAAAACGACAGCACTATTATTTGGTGACAAAGCGACGCAATACAAAAAATGTGTTTTGCAATACAACAGTCTGTGACACATAAAAAAATTGAGGAATCAAAATGACACAACAATTGAGTTTTACACGACACAAAAAATTTTAGATATTTCACAACAAAATATTTTCTAAATTTTTTTTTTAGAAAAAATTGTATAAAATATTTGTACAACATTTATTTAACATTTTAAGTGTTTATAGTTATTATTTTTATTGTATTAGGTTTAAAGGTTAAATAAAAACAAATTTTAATTTTTAATTTTTTTGATAAAAATAAATGTTTGACTTTGACTTAAAATATCATCAGAAATAAAAAATTCAGAAAAAAATTATTTAGCTGCAAATTATAGATAATTTAATTGTCTTTTAAAAGAATTTTAGTTTATATTTTTAGCGTTATTAATTTAAAAGTTATTAACAAATTAAAAATTTTAGTTTTTTGATTTAAAAAATTTTTGTTTTAAAACAAGTTTAGTTTTTGACAGCCAATATTTTTATGAAAAATCATTTATACAAAAAAATAGTTTAAACAAAAATTTTAGATCATTTAATTATCTATCTAAATAATTTTAGTTCATATTTTTGTCTTAATTAGTTTAATAAATATAAACAAATAAAAATGTTATGTTTTTCTGTTAATTTCAACCCGGCGCATTCACTATACTTTAACATTTAATTTTCTTTTGTGTTTGTAAAACACCTTGTAGATTTTAAACTTTTTATCCTAAAACACAAAAAAAAGAGTTAATTACATTTGTATGTACAGTAAAAAGCATCTAAAGAATTTATCACTTCAATATACGTTTTCATTTTTTCGTTTTTTTATGTTTCATTTTCCATTATCTGTGTTAGCTTGTTGGAAGCACATTTTAGCCAGTTTTTCCACTTTGAGATAATTTATAATTTACAACATTGCAGTGCCCTGCTTTTGGTAGCTTCTAAGTTCAAATAGATAAAACAAAACAAAGAATTATCGCTATTTCCGCTAATTACAATCAGAAACACTTTTTCCAAAACAAAAAAACATTTTTTTTATTAAAAAAAACAATAAGACTTTCTTCTTGTATTTGTTGTATAAAAATAAAATAAATCAAAAGTTCTAGAAATTATTTTTAATCCTTATTGTATCTTTAAGACTTAAATTATTAACTTTGTATCATTTCGCTTATTATTTTCTTAATTTTTTTCTATTCACTGTACGTGTGGGCGTCGTCGTTTCTTTGGAAGCAATCTTTTTCAACGAATCGAAATTGACCGCAAGCCGTTATTAACTCACGGTAAACCCGGCTCCTTCACCATCAAACTCGTTCGGACGCCAGTGGCGTGAGATATTTCTTGTTGCGGCATACATACACGCTTGCTGTGTGTCGGATGAGAAGATTGGAGTACGAAGCAATATGTTTTCCACAGTAAACATCATTAACTCTTTTCCGCTGTGTACAACGTTCGAGCGTCTTTTCACTGCTTTCAAACACACCATTTTTTTGTTTTGTACATTTTCTTAATTTAACAACAAGAAAAAGCTTAGAAACAATAACAAACAATAACAAACAATACAATAAGAAAACATTTATAAAACTATAAGTCTCATATGTTGGAACTTATTATGTTTAATAAAAACCGGCGCCTCCACACTATTAAACTCTATACAAAAAAAAATTTAAAATATTTTAGATATTTTTAATTTTAATTTTTAAATATATTTTTAAATCACTGTTTTAATTATTTAAAAAATAATAATTAAAATAAATTTATAAAAAAAAATTTGTTACAGTAGAAAATTTTTGGTTGGTTCTAAGGCTTAACTTTCCGCAACCTCCAAAAAACTTGATGATTAACTGCAGTTAATTAAAGCCCAATTTACAAACTTAAAGCCAAGACTGTATTTTTTATGTTTTCGCAACGTCCGCATCGCAAAAACTTTGCATTTCGTCGTTTTGTGTTTGTTTTGCGCGCGCGTTTTTAGTTTGTTTAACGCAAACGTGTCTAACTTTGTCTGTATCTTTGTATATATAATTTAAAACTCTGAAATTGCTCAAAATCTTGTTTTAGTTCATATCCTTTTTCAATATTTTAAATACGTATAAAACTCTAATGACAAATTTTTTTTTTACTGAACATCAAACTATGCAATATTTTAGTAATTTACTAAAACGCGATTTAAACAAAAGTGGTAAGTTTTATAAAAAAAAGTTACTAAAATAAAATATAGATAATTTCATTGTGAACAACTTTTGTTAGTGATATTTTTCAATAAAATCAATAATAACAATAGTTTTGTTGGTCTAAACACAAAAAAACATAAAAATTTTCTATAATTTTTAAGTTTTAAGGTTAAAACTTTAAAATTAAAGTTAAAAAAATTATCTAAATATTTAAAAATAATTAATAAATAATAAAAAAATAATTACCAGAAAAAATTAACAAATATTATTATTAATTTATAAATATGTTAATTGCCCGGCGCCTCCACTCTATTAAAACCTATACAAATTTTTACATACATAAATTTAGTGTGTAACTTTTAAAATTTTAAAATTTTAAAATTAAAATCGTTAAATAAAAAACCTTTTTCACCGGCTCAAGATGAAACCAACGGGCCGACGGATAATTACGTAACGCTATTCGTAACGCACCGCCCTGAATTCGGGTTCGGTCTCAACGGGATATTACGCGCGCCAGCCAGGTTCGTGCATGCCCTTTTGTATCATCACCGTCGAAGGCCCCCATTGTCAGCGTTTTTGATTAATTATTTTATGCAAAAAGCGTGAATTCCCGCACAAAAAGCCAGATAAAATTTATTTTTACTAAAACGCAACTTTAAACTCGTTTTAGGTGTAGTTACATTTTTAAAAAATACAAATATTAAAATTTAAGGGTTGAAAATTCTATTCTGTGTTTGGAAATAATTTCATGCGATTTCAAGCTACAAAAACAAAAATTGTTTTTATTATTGTCATTTTTGGTTAAATTTTTAGGGGATGAAATGCACGCAGGGGTGAAAAGTTAGCAATAACACGTTTTTGGGTTAATCAATGACGTGACAAGTATAAACACAATTGAGTATTTTGCGTTTTTTGTTTTTAGTTTGTTTTTTTTTTGTTTTTTTTTGTTTTTTTGTTAATTTTTGTTTTTTTTTTCGTGTAACTTAACACACAATGATTATCTAGGTTACCCGCATCGCATCATTCTTCCTGCTGGTGTTTTTGTTACTCTACTTGATTTTTTGTTGTTATTTATTGTTTGACTTGAAATCATTGTGTTGTTTGTCTTACCACATCGATGAGCTGGGATAGCTTCAGCTTGATGCACACCCGGAGGACGTCGGAGGTGTTCACCACCGGTCGAACCAGCTTGTTGTAGTTCGAGAGGAGGTCGTCGTACAGGCGCTTCGCGTCCGGATTGCCGGCGACGGCACCGTGCACCACCAGCGCGGACAGCAACCAAGCGCGCAGCGTTTCGGCGGCGGTGGGAGGCATCGCGACGCGACACCGCGGCACTCTGGAGCCACACTGACTGCGCTCCGCCGCCGCCAGCCAGCCAGCCAACAACGCCACAGCTCCGGCGCCCCATTTCGCGCGCACCCTACCGCTCCCGGCAGTATAAATGCCTCTTACACCAAAACCTACTACCCTACTGAAAGACTCAACACAAAAAAATTACAAATTCTTCACAAATATTATCAATTATTTCAAAATTGGTGCGTTTTATTAAAAAAAGTTACTAAGATTTTTTGTTTAGCATTTAATTACTTACAATGTTATGTATAAACTTTTTGTTTATTATAAATATTAAGGGTTGTTTTGTGTATTTTTGTTTAAGAAACAAAAATGTGCAAAATTTTATTTTGAACTTCTACAGTGATTTAAGCCTTAAGGGTGCATCCTACAAAAAAAAGTTATTAAAGTAATTTGTAGATAATTTAACCCCAAATAACTTTTGTTATAAACATTATTTATTATCTTCACTAAAAAGTATAGTTTTCAGGGATTTAATACAAAAAAACACAAAATTTCTCAACAAAAAATTTTGTATTTTCTAAATTATTTAAAGTTATTATATAATAAGGGTTGATTGAGGTGTTTAAAACTTAACTAACGTATCCCCCAAGGTATTTCTGACACCACACATCTTCTGTAACACATTGCACAGATCGAATTTGCTCCTAACTTTGCGCACCCCACAAACGTAACGCTAATCGCTCGCCGTCCTTTCCGTCTTGGGCGCCTCCACCAGTTAATTATTCCTCCACCTACACATCCACTATCACCCCCATCGCATGCCACAACAGTCCCGGTCATAACTGGGTAATTAAACCGACGATGAACCGAACAACTACAAGCATAACGAAGAAAATATTAAAACAAAACAATTTCCTAGCGCCAACCTAACCTCAATTCAAGTCTATAACAAACGATTACTTCCGCATTTTTAGTTGAATTGCCAATAGAACAAAGAATTTATCTTGGTACTCTCATTCAGTTTTTCAAGCTTTTGAAATCAATCATTTCCGGTTGACCTATTTCGATAGTTTTTACGCGATCATTTTTTGTAATTTACTATAAAACCGCCGTAATTGAAGCAGGAATGTTGGTTTCAGAACTTCTTAAGGGAGAAATATTGATCTTAACTTTAGGGGTTGGATGAGAAACATAAAAAAAATACTTATCATAAGTAATTATCAAGAAAACTTCATTATTTAGCCTTGAATTTTAGCGAAAAGTAATGTTACATTTTGGTATTGGCAATGTTTTTGCTTTATAACTTTGTAGGGGTAGGTTTTATTAAAAAAAGTTACTAAGGAAAAAGATAGTGTATTTAATTTTACATAATTTTTGTTTGGAGTAATTTTTAATAAATTTATTTTTAATAGTATTTTTGATGTTTTTCTATCACAAAACACAATAAAATTTTTATAGATTAGCATTGATTTTTTTTACATTTTTTAAATTTAACGAAAACTGGTGCGTTTTACAAAAAAATGTTTATAACAAAAAATATAGAAAATTAAATTCCTAACAACTTTTATTTAAAACATTTTTTGATATTTTTATTATTAACCATAGTTTTTAATGTTTTTGCATCACAAATCATATTAAATACTTTGATTTTATCCTTGATTTTACTTACATTTTTATAATTATCTCAAAACTGGTGCGTTATATTAAAAAAAGTTTATAACAAAAAATGTAGGTAATTAAATTCCTCACAACTTTTATTATAAACATTTTTTTATATTCTTATTAAAAACCTTGTTTTTTTACCTTTTTGTTAAATTTTTTCTTAAATTTGTAACATTTTCTAAATATTTTCCATTTTATTATAAAACCCTCTAGTATTTTGTATGTATTATATTTAAATATGTTTGTAAGACGTATAAATTTATCCCACGCCATTAAATCTTGGCCATGGTCTGGGTTTAACGTTGACAATGGCGCAATGGCGCAGCGTTTCCTTAAACAACGCCGAAAACTTATGACGATTTTTACAGCACACGGCGTCGTTCGTGCGTGTCGCTCCAATGTTTTTCGTATGTCATCAACAACTGCAGCATTTCCTGCTACTACAAACCGCCCCCACCCCCCAAAAACGCATTTACACGAAAAAAAACCAACAATTTTCTACTCAATAAGTTTTAATGAAGAAAAACAAAACACCAAAAAAAACAAAAGAGTTTATTTTAAAACAAAACATTTTTTGTTATTAAAGACGCCCTAAGTTGTTTGGACATGTCCCGAACCGTGTTACGTAATATTGACGCTTCAACACACAAAGCATTTTGATAAATATGCCGCCAACGCCATCTGTGTTTGAAAAAACATAATGTTTGTGTTTAGATCAATACTTTTATAACCAGTACCGCCACCTATGTCTCGGATTTTTAACTAATCTGAACGTTATGTAATAAATCAATAATGGATGAGGTCCTGCAGCGAGTTACTTTTTCCTGCGACGCCTGCGACGTTTATTCCGCTGCGCTTGCAGGTCACAGTCCTGAAAAATAATCTCACAGTTCGCTTTGCCCAAACCTAAAACTGACGCTTTCAACATGTCTAACATAGATGTCGCTTTTGGTACATCTTTGGTTAGTTTTCCTGACAACCAACTCATTCCAAGACTAAAAATAAAAACCATAGTAGGTAATTAAGAGCTTATTGTAGGTTAGGTTAAGTTTGGTTATGTACCTCCATACAGGAATCCACATTTTGTTGCTATTCTCTAAACTCCTCGAATATTTATTGTTCTCGCACAGAACGCGCCGTAAACACGCCCCGTCGTCTTGGTGAGCTACTAGAGCGGCTTCGATTGAAGTCAAAACATGTCTGGCTAATTCGTTCAACCCCTCCAGGTTGGGGTTCATTAGTGTGGGCATATCAGCGGTTTCTACCAGCCGCTTCCTGCGACGGCGGCGTCGTCTGCGTCGTCGTATTGATCGGCCGGTAGATGCCTCTGAAAGTGAGAGAGCGTCAGATTATTGTGTGTTGGTCTGTGTGCCAGGAAATACCTTCACCCATTCCCTCATTCTCCCATGTTCTCCTTTCCCTACCAAAACCGGCATTCGTGTACGAATCATGAGTGCCAATGTCGGATTTATGCGCTTTTTGTATTTTGTAGCGTGTATTAGTTTGGGGTTTTGTGTTATGGGGTTTCTGGGTTTGCTTTGATGGTTTTTTATAGGTTTGATGGTTTGAAGGTTTTTGTTGTTTGAGTGGAGGTCGTTGGAGTTGGGTTGGAGGGTAGAAATTTAAAGGACGTTTTTTGGTAGGTTGGGGACGCTTTTTGGTGTTGGTGGGACGTTGGAGGTTTAGGAGAGGACGCCAATAGTGGTTGGTGGTGGTAGGTCTTTGATGGAAGCTGGAACTTGTAAGGAAAGGGAAGCGGATTTGGTCTCCTTCAACATCATCGACACCTTCACCGGTTGCATCTCCTCCTCCATCTCCATCACCGTCTCCGTCACCACCTCCGTCATCTCCTCCTCCATCGTCCCCTCCACCATCATCTCCGCCACCGTCATCACCTCCTCCGTCATCTCCACCTCCGTCATCTCCTCCTCCATCGTCACCTCCTCCTCCATCGTCTCCTCCACCGTCATCCCCACCCCCATCATCTCCTCCACCGTCATCCCCACCCCCATCATCTCCTCCTCCATCATCCCCACCTCCATCATCTCCTCCACCATTATCCCCACCCCCATCATCACCTCCTCCATCATCTCCTCCTCCATCATCTCCTCCTCCATCATCACCTCCTCCATCATCTCCTCCACCGTCATCCCCACCCCCATTATCTCCTCCACCATCATCCCCACCCCCATCATCTCCTCCTCCATCATCTCCTCCACCGTCATCCCCACCCCCATTATCTCCTCCACCATCATCCCCACCCCCATCATCTCCTCCTCCTCCATCATCTCCTCCACCTCCATCATCTCCTCCATTATCATCTCCCCCACCTCCATCATCCCCACCCCCATCATCACCCCCATTCATACCATCATCCCCATTCATACCCATGCCATTGCCTACCGTACCAGTAGTAGATGCAATAATAATCGTCATAGATTCCTTTTTCTCTTTCTGCAACAAACCAAAACAAAAAAAAACTACCATCCAATCTACAACCACAATAACCCCAACTTACCCCATGTGAAATACACATAACAACATGAACAATAAACATCCCAAACGACAAATACGCCAAAGCAGTCAACGCAATCTCAAACAATTCACTCAAATCCTTCCCTCCACTGTCATGACTAGAATACTTGGGCGCATCATGATGAATCTCCGTTGTATGAATCGTCACATGATCATCAAACCCATGATGAGCTAAACAAACCAAAACACAAAACACAATTAACCTCAATTACAATTAACCATAAACGAAAAAAAATTACTTAACGGTGGACCGCTATACCCATAACCATGACTGCTCGGCACCGAATGCACGGAAGCATGACCGCCATACTGAACCGGAGCGTGACCGGACGGCGGAGCACCATAACTATAACCAACAGAAGACGGATAACTAAGCCCTGGCCCACTAGCTCCCGACCCACTGTGACCTAACTTCGCAGGCCCAATCGGCAGCTGATGATTAGCAATAGAATGTTGACCTTGATGCACCGGATAACTCTGATAATTCTGCTTCTGATGAGTGGGATGTCCTTGATACCCATACCCAATCCCAGCAATATGCTGATCATACTGCTCCTCATCCTCCTTCTCTTCATCGTCCTCATCTTCATCATCATCTTCTCTTCGATCCACGTCTTGGTAATGCTTATAAATATCCTCCAAGGTAGTACTCTTCGTCAACCAACTTTTATACTGACTGGAACCTTCATCCTCAATCATATTATCTCGCAACGAGAAATCCTTATGCAGCGTTGTGTTTTTTTTAGTTTTATCTGAAGATCCAACACGTTTTTTAATCCTAGTTATGGACATATCTTCAATAATTTGTTCAGCGATAAAATTCCGACAAAGATATTCATTCATTTTACCCCTAAAATATTAAAAACACCCAATAAACCACCACATAACCTTAAATTATACAAAATAACCTCAAAAAAACTTAAATAACCTAAAAAAAATTGAAGTTACCAACAAAAAACATACAAACCTATGAAAAACCATAGTATTCAACGCTCCCATTATACTACCATCACTAGCAACCCTTACATCAACCCCTAAACTGTCATTATTAGCTCTAAACTCTTTATGCAGCGTTTGATTATCCGGCGCTAACAACTTAACGCTTTCTTCAGGATTATCCAACATCAATAAACTTCCCGGCATAAAATCAGCCGATAAAATGTCATCAACATCAATAACATTCCCATAATAACAATGAGAAGTCTTAAAACTTAAAATTATAACCACACAGAAGACACAAATTGTTAATAAACACATTTTAGCAGCATAACTTTAATGTTAACTTAACAACGGTTAGAACAAAACTAAACTCAAATCTTGTCTAGTCTTCAACAAGAAAACTCTTTATTTTATTTAGTCTTAAGAATTAGCTTGTGTTTTGACGTGTTGTGTGTCGTTTATTAATTTTCCAGTTGATGAACGCGTGAAAGATTTGACTAAACACAAAGACCGTTGCCATGTGACACAAAACTTCTTCCTCTTCTTGGTAGTTGACATCAATTGTTCGCTTGTTGATTTTTAATCTTTTATCATCTTTATAAATAATTTAGAACTGTATATTAAATATTAAATTAATGTTTAGTTGTTTGTTAAATTATTCTTAAGTTTCTTTAAGTTTTTGTGTAATTTTGAGGTTATTTTGAGGTTATGTGCGGTTATTGAATTAAAACCGTTAAAAAGAATCTTTAAGTGGTACTAATTCAATCATGGCATGAATACGGTGCGTTGTGGAGTTGAATAAAAGGATGCAAACGATCATTTATAACATTTCCGAGCTGGTTTTGAGTTGAAAAGCATCTTAAGCTTTGCAGGAATTGAAGAAAATGGGAAATAAACGCATAAAAGCATGTTTTAGGTGTTTTATTATAAAATACATTACCGGATAATATTTTGCAAAGGTAAAACCAGGTAAAAACGAATCAGACGTTTTGTTAGAACCCGAAAATGGGGGTGGGAAATAAATAATGAAAGAAACCATTGTGGAATCATCATCAACAAGAATACACCGAGAAAATGGCGTTAAAACTCAACGTTAAACAACATTCAACCAATGACATTAAAGGCAAATATTTTGTGTGACCAATTGTTGCATGGTTTATATTTATATAGTTATTTAACAAATAAGTGTGAAAATCTATCATTTACGTTAATAATCTTCTGTTTTTTAATGGTTTTTAACACCTAGCGCTATCTAGCGTTTTGTAGTCAAAACAATTTTGACATAAAAATGTTTTTTTTAATATGTATGTAAGTATGCAACCAAATATACATTTTAATGAATTTTAACGTGATATTTTTAATTCTGACGTAATTTAATGATTGTTTAACCTCAATAATTAGTTATTGAGTAGTGTTTGAGTAATGTTTGAACTGCTGCTTTGATGTAACATCACTAATGTATTAATATGTGTGTTTTGTCGTGAATAGCAGCGTGTATTGTGTGTATTGTGTGTAATGTGAAACTAAAACGTCCGAAACATCTGTTTAAAGCTCTTTGCGCGGCGTGGTGGAGAACATGAGGGAGTGCGCACAATCGTCGCCTACAAACAATCAACCACCAGCTTCTTCGGCGTGGAGCGTGGAGCGAGCTTTGTGCGCGGGAGGATGGTGCGTTTATCCATAAACAGATAAATCACGCTTAAAAGCCTTTCAGATGCCATTTGCGGCGAGGTGAGCTTTTCACACTCCTCTAAACTGAAGCACACACACCTAACACGCAGACAAAAAGCACTATTGGTGATGGTTTATATTTTCATAGCGTTCAAAACTTTGAAATAACTCAAAGTATTTAGTTTTTTATTCGGTGAAAAATTTTGTGCGGTAGTTTTTTGTAATTTTTAAAGAAAATGGTTGATGTTACAGAGAAACGGTTTAGACTAGTTTGTAGATAATTTAATTCTACATTACTTATGTTATAAACTATTTTTGTTTTATTATTAAAAAATAAAAATTTTAATGATTTTGTGTAAAAAAACATCGTAAATTTAAATTTTTTTTAAAGAAATTTTGTGTGTTTTTTGTGATTTAAACAAAGTTGGAGATATTTATTAACAAATGTTACTAACCTGAATTGTTTATCATTAAATTCTCTATAAGTTTTGTTATAAGTTTTTTAAATATTTTAATTACAACTAATAGTTTTTTTGATTTAAAAGTATAAAAAAAACTTTTAGAAATTTACTGAAAGTAAAAAATTTTACAATTCAAAGTCGTTTTTACGTCAAAATAAATAAAAACCCTTATTGTAAACTTAAAAACTAAATAGTATATTTAACCCTTAACATATTCTATTTTACTGCAACCCTCTAAGTCTTTTAATTTAATTTTTATGAACAAAAAACGGAGAACATTAAAAACAATAACAATTTCTGGAGCATTCATTCTTCAAGTCTTAAGTGGCAATATGAGCCTCACACCTCATTGTTAGAGGGTTGGTGAAAAAGGTTTGAATAGTGTGAGAAAATTATAATAGCCACAGATTGCACAATTCAGCGGTTCTCAAACAATTTACTCTTAAAACATAAAAAAACCGAAAGTAAAACGTAAAATATTCGTAAATATTCACAAAAATTGGGAAGAAAAACATGAAATTTAATAATGAATTGTTTAATTTGTAAATTATTTAATTGACTAAAACATTTTTATGTTTACTGTTCACTAATTGTTTCCACTAGGAAGTTGTACGAGGTGTAAAAATGGATTACAGTCCGTATCATCGCTGGTACGTTGGCCAAACACGCAAAACACCAATCTGTAGCGCCGCCGTCCGCAGGATAAACACGTGGGGGTGCAACATTACAAGCATCCTGCTGGTGGTTGAGGGCGTACTGCCTTCTTCTTTCATTTCTCTCCGTAGAGTTGAAACATCCGAACACATCTCCTCCTCTCGTTTCTAAGCATTTCAACCAGTCAGGATAAAACTGAAATAACCGCGCTTACATTCAAGTTAGATTCAAGCAGGAAAGAGACAACGACGAAAGGATCCTTCACGTGTCTTGCGTCTAAGGCGCGCGCGGGCGGGGAAATCGACGTGCGCTACCTGTCCGAGCGTGTGATGTTGTTAGTTGTTCGAAAAAGGGCGCACTAAATGGACCAAAATATTATTCACATTATTACGATTCATACTGGTTGATAATTTTAACCAAAATCAATTTAATTCAATCAGTACAATTAAAAACAAAATAAAACAAAAACAGGATACTAATCTGATCGAACGTTAAAGTCTCCAGCCAAAAGTTCATAAATCAACGTTTTAAGCAATAATTAAAGTTAAAAATTAACAAAAAATTAAAGAAAACGATGAATTATATACCAAGTCGTGTGTTACCGTCGGATGATGATGGTGAGAACCACCGTCAGAGGCTACAGGACGAAGAACAAGACAATGAGCACGAACAAGAAGATTCGGATGATTATTGCAACAGTGAGGAGCCTGATCATGATGATCCAGACACGGATAACGAACATGAATGTGTGGATGTTATAGATGATGATCAGGATAAACATACGACAGCTTCGTTAAGTGCACAAAATAAGGATAACAAGCAGAATTCGAGTAATAAGTTTTCAATTGATCGGATATTGGGGATTGAGAACGATAAACGACTTAATTCGGGAGGGAATTCAGAGAATAGAAAAGAAATTAAGAAACCCTTAGCTATTCAAGCTACAAGAAGTGGTAAGTTATGATTAAATTCAATTTTAACCTCAAAACTAGAAGTTTTTTGAATAAAAAAATTTGTGTTTTTTGTTGGTTTTTGGTATTTTTTGTTTAAATTAAGGGTTGTATCAAAAAAAGTTATTAAACTAAGATGTAGGTTATTAAATTCTACACCATTTTATTTATAAACTTTTAAAATATTTTTATTTTTAGTAGTTGTTTTTAATGTTTTTGTGTCAAAAAAATGTTTAAAATAGGAACTGATTTTTTGTGGTTTTTGTTAGTTTTATCAAAACTGGTGCGTGTTAGGAAAAAAATCTATTAAAACAAAATGTAGATAATTTAATTCTATACAACTTTTGTTAGTAACATTTTTTTATATTTTTAATATTAGTGCCCATTTTTAGTGTTTTTGTGCGTAAAAACATGTAAAATAATTTTGAAATAACGCCAATTTTTTTTGGTTTTTGCTATTTTTCTTTAAACTGGTCAGTTTTAAGAAAAAATGTTACTAATATTATTAATAGATATTTTAATTTTATACAATGTTTGTTTGGAAATCATTTTTGAAAATCTTAATTTTTAACCTTTTTTTTGTATTTTTGTGTAAAAAAACAACAAAATTTTGAAAATAATTTAAAAAAAATTAATTACAGCTTTGTATCACTCATTAATTGAACTTCCCCAATTCAATCACAACCAACGAGATCAAGTCCCACCTGACCCGGGCCTACTTGACTTGATCAATGGGAAATTCTCACCCCCAACGTCAAGATCTTCAAGTGAAACCAGTTTTTTGCCATATTTACACCCAGGAACGTCCTCCTCCTCATCAATGTTGTACACAAATTGGTTAAATCAAGAACAAAAACGATCTAGTCAACTATTTCAATTACAAGGTAAAGAATTTGTTTAGCACCACAGCTTTTATTGCAACAAAACCAATTGTTCTGTATTTGTTTTGTGTTTGTTTTCTTTTCTTTTGTTTTATTGTGTTTATCTTATGTTTTTTTACCCAAAACGGTAATAAACCAATAGTAATAACAGCACAACACAAATTCGTCTTTTGATGAGCAGCAGGAAATAAAGGCGCGGGGGTGGTTCTTTATTTCGTGCGGTAATAAACACAAAAAGTTTAGATTCGGTTCGCGTGGCGTGCACTTAGATGAGCTGAAGGTGATAAATGAAATAATATTTTCATAAATCGCTTTTAACACCTATTCGATTAATCACATAATAGAAGTAAATTGCCATCCATTATCGCACAATGGCGCGCCGCGGCGCATGAACAATAATACCGGTAGGGGCGATGAAGAGCGCCGGCCAAATGGCGAGATCGCGTGCGTCTCAACATTCTCACCTACTCAAACACTCGCAAATCTCATCCCTAAACAGAGGGTTTTCTAAATTTAACACCAACAGACAAAACGGCAAAGAGAAATACAAAACGGTTCAAACCAAACATAAAAATTAGTAACACAATGAGTATTTTGCGTTTAGTTTTTTATAATTTAAACAAAACTGGTGCAAGTTATCAAAAAATGTTATTACAATAAAAGATAGATTAGTTAATTGTACACAACTTTTCTTATTAACATTTTTTGATATTTTTAGTACAAATTGTAGATTTTTAATGTTTTTGCACCAAAAACATGGTAAAAATTTAGTAGAACTTTAAGTATTTGCTTTAGTTTTTTGTGATTTAAACAAAACCGGTGCGTTTTATCAAAAAAGTTTTAAAGTCAAAAGATAGATTATTTAATTCTACACAACATTTGTTATAAACATTTTTTGATATTATTAGTGAAAATAGTACTTTTTAGTGTTTTGTCAACAAAAACCTACTCAAAATTTAATCAAACTCTAAATATTTTACTTAGTTTTTTAAAATTTACACAAATCTGGTACAAGTTATCAAAAAATGTTATATAGATAAAAGATAGATAATTTAATTCTACATAAATTACATTATTAACATTTGAAAAATTTCAATTATTACTAATAGTTTTAATCGTTTTTGTACAAAAAACCACGCTTATATTTACGTTCTACTGTAGGCAACCCACAATACACATCACCAAATTACTAATTTAAATTTTAATAAATTTCCACGTGTTTTAGCGTGTATAACACAACTAAGGGTTGGTTTTAACTCCGAAACCAAGTAAACTGCATGCTAATGTTAAAAACAACGCTAATTAATAATGGAAAAATTGAAAATGTGTTGCGTAAATTATGAATTTATCGCTAACTAGCGAACAAACAACTCTTGACACATTAATTAACCAACAATTGTTATTGAAACTATAAGTTCGTTTAACAAGTACCATCGTAATTTAATTTTTTGTATACTGACACGCATGCGTAGTAAACACACTGCGTTAAGACCGCATTTCATATTACAGAGCGCTTGTTTACCGACACGTTGTAAATCGTTTTAAAACCTGACAAAATGACGCCGTGTTGTTGATTTTTACACTTAACGACGTCATAATGTTAAATTCTTCAAACTCAATCACAACTTGTACGTTTTCAAGCGTTTAAACAATAAAAACCGGGGAAAAATTAAAAAAATTAGATTATAATGGTAAATTTGGACATTTTAAGGTTATATTTAAAGTTTTAAGGTTATGATAAGTTAAGTTATGGTATAATTGAATAGTTTGGATGTTTTCGGATGGAAAATAACGCAATTCGTTGTGTAAATACGTGTAGATCTAAGGAAAACATGTAAAATAAAAAAAGAAACAATATTGTTGCAGTAATTATCACTACCTCGTTACTGGCTGACAATGAGCCGACTTTAAACGACATTATCGCCTCCGCTAACGATGATTGACACGTATCAAGCGTGTTTGTTGAATCTTCGCCTCGTTGTTGAGTCGTTGCGTCTTTTACGATCGGTAAACATCGCGAGATGGCGCTAATTGAATTACCGCCTCATCATCACCGATTTTTGTCGCGTTTGCGCTTGCTGGTGATTCTAAACTCACCTAGGCGACGTGATTTGTCACCTTTGCGACTAATAAAAATGTTTTAACTAATCAAACACTTCCATTGCTTAGCATTGCTGCTGTTTACAACACGTTTAAATGTTAAACACTTAACATAACCTCACTTTGGTTTAAATTTTTTATTTCTGGATTTACAGCACCGAAATCATCTAGTCGTCGATCGCGGAAGCCTGGCCTAGATCGAAAACCTCGTCAAGCGTATTCTGCAAAACAATTGGAAAAATTAGAAACGGAATTTAAAGTCGATAAATATTTGAGTGTGAGCAAAAGAATGGAGTTGTCGAAAGTATTGAATTTGACGGAGGTACAGATTAAGACTTGGTTTCAAAATCGGAGGACAAAATGGAAGAAGCAGTTGACGACGCGATTGAAGATGGCGCAGCGGCAGGGGTTGTTCGCGTCGCATTATTTCGCGCCACCGACGCCGGCACAACCGCACCACTATTCGTCCTTGTTCGCGCCTTATTACAGTCCATTGGGGTGCGTTTTCAATGTGCCGACTGGATTGGATGATGCTGGATTGCAATTCTCGCAGCATCCGCAAACAGGGGCGCAGATTCAAGTACAAGAAAGACAAAACCTCCCTGGGGATTTACATACGAAAATTTATACCAAGAATAAGCCAGATGATGATAAAGATAATGATAATAGAGCATAACAATAATTAATTTAAACATTTACATGGTTGTTTTTAATTTTTAAATAGTAAATTTGAATATTTTGTTATTTATGTGAATTGGGGATGAAATATTATTATTTATGACTTGATTTTAATATTGTGCAATTTATAATTAATATTTATATTTATAATTTATGAATAATAATAATTACATTTAACAAATTTATTGTATTTTGTATTTTTAAAACACAAACAGAAAAAGGGTTGTAATTTAAGTAAATATTACTTATTTTATTGGGTGAAATTTTTTTTATTTAGTTTATTAGTTAGTTATTAAAATATAATTAAAAGTAAACCATAATAAATTGTTTAAATATTTTATTTGTGTAATCAAAGTTTTTGATGGTTTTGGTTGCATAACATAAAGAGAAAAATAAACAAAATTTAATAATAATTATTATTTTAAGCCTTTTAAAGCCCTTTAAAGGGCAAATAAATTAACATTAAAATAACAACATTTAAGTAAATATTCTAATAATAACAAATAATTTACTAAAAAATTCAAATATATGCGAATGTATGCAATTCAATATACACTAAAATTAAAATTAAACATGCTCCCACCAGCTCCCACTCGCGTACACTGAGTGTGCTATGATTGGTCAGTTTACGGCGGCCATCACTGTTCTGTGTTTCGTCGTCATGGTAACCTTGTAGAAGTCGTCAGAATTCATGATGGCCGACCAAAGTCAACCAATAAGCGCACTGGCGCTAAAACTGAAATGTTTAAAAGTTTTTTTAAATTCAAATCTTCGTTTTTCTATAATAAAATTGAGATTACTTTTGAACTAATGCACGCATTTTATTGTGGTTAATCTTGTTTAACAGATAATAAAATTCTGTTGAAAAACAGCCTTATAACAACAAAATACTAACCTTTAACTATAATCACAACAAATAAATAAACCCAACAATGGTTTCTAACACCAAATTACTGAATTTAATAATTTGTTTAATTAAAATTTACAGTTTTCTTTATTAAGGAATAGTCAAGATATCATCCTTTTTACAGTTTACCCTTGCGTCTGACGTCTGAAACACCGAAAAATCAATAATTGTTTTCCCTCTCGCACCAAACGTTAACATTGGTTAACACTCCCTAGATTCACGATAACTCATTGTCTGAACTCCAAACTCCCCTCAATTCATGCGCACTACAACCCTAGTTTCTATCTCTTCTTAACCCGCAGTCCAGAGTCAAGAGTTTGTGTTTAGTCATGACAGAACCACACAAAACTCAACATTAACTAAACATACAAATACAACAAAATAAAAAAGTAAATAACCAAATAACCAAATGAAAACAATGTTGTTGTTGTTGTTATAATTTAATTTAACCTAAAAAATAACCTAAAAATAACTAAACAAAGGAATGAAAAGACTAAATTACTAAACAAGGAAGTTATTAACCTTAAAATTAATATCAACAAATAACTTATTAATAATCAAATGGTGCAAGTAAGTAAATAATTAATAACATTGTGTTCTTAAAGTTTAACAATAAAATGTGTTATTTTCCTTTGTAGCAATGTCGAATATTAAACTTAACAGTGGCATTAGTCATCGTTCTTTCAATCTACAACATTCTGCTGACGGTCAAATTACTCTCAAAACAAGAACACGATTGTGTGCAACCTCAACAACAATCTTTACACTTTCAACCGCAACAACCACAAGACGAGGCAAACGAACTAAACGAATTAAATGAACAAAATGTTGTGCCACAAAACCACCAAGAACAAATCCAGCGGCCACAAATGCAAGTGCAAGATAACTCGCCATGTGTTGATCAAAAAGAAGAAACACAAACAAAAACCGATGAGGAATTGTTCAGTTCTTTGAATCTCAAACTCGGCCGGTGGGATAATCGCTTGTTATATAAATTCTACGATAATATATTAATCGGTGAAAGCTACACGCAACTAAACGATAAATTCTCAGTGTGTTTAGCCACACAAAGCTCGTTGGATAAACTCAGTTCCTTAGTAGAAGTTAGTCAAATGTGGCATGGCGCTATATCAGCTGCTTTATTCGCTGCTGGCGAAGAAGAACTTAACCTATTGTTGTTATACATTATTTATCTACGACAATGTTTTGATAATATTAAACAAAGAGTTAACTTTCATTTAGCTTTGCCAAAGGACAGAATGCCTGATGCTGTCCATGTTGATGTCGAGGAATTGTCCAACATGAATTGTAACACTCCAGATATTACATTGAAAATGTTAGCTAATCGTATGAGCAGCCAGAGTACTAAATGGAGGATTAAGAATCCTTATCCACAGAACCATATGAGGAATTTAGCCAGAAAGAATTGTAATACTCGACATGTGTTCTTAACTGATGTTGATGTCATTCCTAGTCATGATTTTGTTGAGAAGTTGGATGCTTTTCTTAAAAGTTATACGTGTTTAAAGAATTGTGCATATGTTATACCAACGTATGAGTTGGATAATAGAGTGAAGTTTCCTGCGAACAAAACTGAACTTGTGAGATTAGCCAATAAGGGTTTGGCAAGGCCGTTTCACCATCGAGTTTTTATTTATAACCAATACGCGACGAATTTTACCAAATGGCAGAATAATACACGATCTGATACTGTCGTGCATATTAGTCATAAAGTAACAAATTTTGAGTTTCTGTATGAACCGTTTTATGTTGCTGTTGATACAGTGCCACCACATGATGAACGATTTATTGGTTATGGTTATACAAGGAATACACAGGTATTGTTTTTGTTTTTTGATTTGTTTTAATGTCTAATTGTTGCGTTTTGTTTTAGGTCTATGAAATGTTTGTGGCTGAATATGAATTTTTAGTGCTATCGCCGATTTTTACCGTGCATTGGGGGTTGCAAGTTAAAAGGAGTCGTCCGCCCTGGAGGGAACACCAAAATAACCAAAACCGCAAGCTTTTTGATACTTTTAAGCGAGAAGTTTTTGCTAGATATAAAAAAGATCCGTTACATATGATATCACAACTCAGACCTGCTTAGTGTTGTCTTTGTTTTGTTGATTATTAATTTTATAAACTAATAAATGTAATCGATGACTGTAAACTCTAATATTTTATGTGAAACTAAGCCAAAGACGGCCAAAAATGGTGATGATTTATTTTTTAATTGTGGATAATCATTAAACGAATTGATTTGTAGTTAGAAATATTTAAATACACGCAAAACCATTGCTTTATATTAATTTTTGTTTTAATAATTTTGACGCTTGAGATTGAGATTTATATTCTGTATATGTAAATGTATGCAACTCAATATACACCAAAATTAAAATTAAACATGCTCCCACTCGCGTACACTGAGTGTGCTATGATTGGTCAGTTTACGGCGGCCATCACTGTTCTGTGTTTCGTCGTCATGGAAACCTTATAGAAGTCGTCAGAATTCATGATGGCCGACCAAACTCAACCAATTAGCGAATTGGCGCTAAAACTGAAATGTTTGAAAGTTTTTTTAAATTCAAATCTTAGTTTTTCTGTAATAAAATTGAGTTTACTTTTGAACTAATGCACGCATTTTATTGCGGCTAGTCTTGTTTAACAGATAATAAAATTCTCTTTTAAGAGCGTTCACTGTCACGAATAAAATCACATTTTAAAAAACCAATATTGGCTAAAAAAAGACTTTACTTGATTAAACCTTATTCAAATACTTTTTATACATTCTTTTTTGGCCTCTAGCAGTCTCTAGACATACTTCTTAAGATATACACGACAATGTATGATATTAATGAGTTATTTATTTATTAGCGCACTTTTACTAAAACGCTCTTCAGCACGTGCTTTCAATCTCGAGCGTCTTTTGTTCTCTGTGTTACTTTGTGTTTTACGTTGCATTTACCATATTGTTGCGTGCCGCATTACACTAACAATAGTATCGATGCATGTCACAATGTATTAACCGCTTTGAAAATTGGTCATAACTTTTTCCCATGATACTCAAATTCACTTTCCTAATTTTTCATATACAGATTAAGAGTTGTACTTTATCGTATTTAATCCATAAAAATTCCCCAAAGTATTTTATTTTGACACTCAAAGTTGATCAATTTTGTTGTTTTTTGAAAACACGTTATGGAAAATTGCTCATATCTCCGCTCTATGTTGGCCAATTTTCTTGTTCTTATTTTTCTTTTATAGACTAAGAGTTCCTCTTCAACCTATGACCAAATTCAATCCACAAAACATCCCCGAAGTATTTTATTTTAACGCTCAAAGTTGATCAATTTTGTTGTTATTTGAAAATACGTTATGGAAATTTGCTCATATCTGCGCTCCACAATGGCCAATTTTCTTGTTCTTATTTTCCTTTTATAGAATAAGAGTTCCTTTTCAACCTATGACCAAATTGCATCCATAAAACATGCCCGCCGAATTATATTTTGACGCTCAAGGTTGAACAATTTTTAGATTTTTTAAGACCACTTTTTAGAAA